>JAOUQZ010000039.1:25413444-25445175 GCA_028564935.1 Neosilurus hyrtlii
GAGTTCCCTCAAGATCGCCACGAATCCACCGAGTTCCCTCAAGATCGCCACGAATCCACCGAGTTCCCTCAAGATCGCCACGAATCCACCGAGTTCCCTCAAGATCGTCACGATTCTCTCAAATTTTGGAGATCACAGACATCACAGCCCCAGTGTAAACCCAGAGTAAGAGAAAAAAAAATCCTAATATCTCTTTATCGTTCTGTGCAGTTTCACCCAGTTCCGGATCATTTTAGGAGACTTTGACTTCTCAGAGCTCGAAGAGTCCGACAGAGTCCTGGGGCCGATTTACTTCACCACCTTTGTTTTCTTCATGTTCATGATCCTTTTGGTAAGGAACTGTAGTTTTTAAGGAGTCCACTTGGCTTCATGAGTGACCAGCAATTCAGACAAACACAGAAAAGTGATAGAAGTCACTGGTTCCTGGTGTAATGATGAAGCTTTCTGTGAATTATTCCATCTGTCCTTCCTCAGAACATGTTCTTAGCCATCATCAATGACACTTACGCAGAAGTAAAGGCTGACATGGCACAGCAGAGATCTGAAATGGAGATCAGTGACCTCATTAAAAAGGTGTGTAAGTTATGTGATCAGATAGCGTTTGCATTCGGCAAATTAAACCTCTGATAATCTGGAGAAAAATACATAGAGTGTGGTGTGATTTCTCAGGGCTACCACAAGGCCATGGTGAAGCTGAGGCTGAGGAAGACCGCAGTGGATGACATCTCTGATAGCCTTCGTCAGGCAGGAGGGAAACTCAATTTCGACGAGCTCCGGCAGGACCTCAGAGGGTGACCAAAATTTGCCTGAATAATATTTGTAATGACGAAACCATACAACCCATATGTGTTATAAGTGAATATGTCCTGGGGTGTTTACAGAAAGGGCCACTCGGACGCTGAGATTGAAGCCATTTTTGCGAAGTACGATCTGGACGGAGACCAGGAACTCACTGAGCACGAACACCAGCAGATGAGGGACGACCTGGAGAAAGAGAGAGTGAGAATTTAATATAAAGATTATACAAACAAATTTAAATAGCTTAAAGGGTACCTGGGGAGAATTAGTGTTACTAGCTATTTAAAACCATCATGTATAGCATCAGCGGTTCCTTCCAGCAACATCAGTCCTTGTCCGTTTTCAAAGTGCACGCGAGTGTATAGGCACGCTCAGAGACATGTTGCCTTTCTGATTGGCTGTATCAGCCTGGTAGTGACAAGAACTTGTTGGATTGTCTGGGCTACGTCACTGACCCGTGTGGGCAAAACGTTAGCTGTGTAAGCCATAAGGCTACACGGTGGTGTCGAGGTTAGTACATCTGCATCACAGCAAGAAGGTCCTAGATTAGAGTCTCGTGCTTGGCAAAGGCGTTTCTGTATAGAGTTTGTATGTTCTCCCTCTGTTCCCGTGGGTTTCCCCCAGGTACTCCCGTTTTCTCCCTCAGTCCAATGTCATGCACAGTATGCTAACTGGCTGTTTCGAATTCCTCCTAGGTGTGAGTGTGACTGTGAATGGTTGTGTGTGTATTGGCCTTGCAATGGTCCGTTGAGCTGTTCAGGGTGTACCCTGTTTTCATACTGTCGGCTGAGATAGGCTCCAGCCTCTCCGCGTCCCTAATAGGATTAAACGTTTTGACAAATGAGTGAGTAAATTAGGCACTCCAAAATAAATAAAATAATCGATGTTCAAATAAGAGTTGTTTTTTAAATCAAGAGTGCGACTTGGCTCAGAAGTGAACAATGCTAAACTGCTATCTATAAAAAAACATTAGTTATTAGCAACAACAAGTCTACAAATATACAAACAGCTTGTTGACTGTATTTATGATTTAGGCAAAGTTTCTACTTTTTAGTTGATCCTTTGCATTAATAAAGAGTCTTCGTAAATAAATCAGATGAAAACACACTCACACAAGTACAGTTGCTCAGTGTCTCTCACACACACGCCAGGAGGACTTGGATTTGGAACGCAGTTCGTTGCCCAGGCCTCTGAGTGGTCGGAGCTTCTCTCGTAGTCAAGATGACTCGGAGGAAGATGATGATGAGGACAGTGGGCACAGCTCCCGTCGTCGTGGCAGCAGCTCTGGGGGTGTGTCCTATGAGGAGTTCCAAGTGTAAGCCTCTTGTTTATGTCATGTCTAAAAACAAATATCTGTTTATCTTAATCATATCAAATTATATGAAATGGAACATGGTGAATATGATTAATGTTCTGACTCATGATGATAAAATTAGCTTTCCACAATCACTGAGTGTTAAAGAATCAGTGAAGCCCAGTATAAAGTCCTGGTTTGTGCTGTAATCATATGGGAATTGAATTTGTGGTGAGAAGTGTGGTTTGTTCTCAGCCTGGTGCGGAGGGTGGACCGTATGGAGCACTCGATTGGCAGTATTGTGTCCAAGATTGATGCAGTCATTGTGAAGCTGGAGGCCATGGAACGGGCCAAGATGAAAAGAAGAGAAGTCCTTAGCCGACTGCTAGATGGTGTCATGGAGGTGAGGCCTTTACCATAAAAACAATTGAAGGTTTATGTAATTGAAGGTAATTGTGAATTAGAAATTTATAATCAGATGATAAATCTATCATTTCTGCCTTTGATTACAAGGGTGTGCCAGGTTGCATGGCTTCAGAGGGTTGATGCTTGTGGCCATGGTGGATGACTTCAGAGAGATGTGTCCAATGTAGATACCTCCAGAGGGTTAAGGGGGTGTGGCCAAAGTTGTTGGCTCCAAAGAGTTAAGGGGGTGTGGCCAAGGTGGATGACTTCAGAGATTTAAGGGGGTGTAACCAAGGTGAATGGTTTCAGAGATTCAAGGGGGTGTGCCCAAAGTGGATAGTTTCAGACATTTAAGGGGGTGTGATCAAGATGGATGGTTTCAGAGATTTAAGGGGGTGTGACCAAGATGGATTGTTTCAGAGATTTAAGGAGGTATGACCAAGATGGATGGTTTCAGAGATTTAAGGGGGTGTGACCAAGATGGATGGTTTCAGAGATTTAAGGGGGTGTGACCAAGGTGGATGATTTTAGAGATTTAAGGGGATGAATGTCTCCAGAGATTTGAGGGGTGTGGCCAAGGTGAATGTCCCCAGAGATTTAAGGGGTGTGGCCAAGGTGGATGGCTCCAGAGAGCTAGGGGGTGTGGGTTTTGGATTTTATGATTAAATGAACACCTTGTAATCAGTTACCACATTAATGTTTGTTATTTGTCTATACATCTTTACTATTTATATCCAGATTTTCTTAAAAGACAAAATTTATCCTTTTACTTCTCTGTATTCCCCTTATCACTCTTTCATTTCCCCTCTCTCTTTCAGGATGAAAGGATGGGAAGGGATACAGAGGCTCACAGGGAGCAAATGGAGCGGCTAGTGCGAGAGGAACTCGAGCGCTGGGAGTCAGATGACGCCATCTCTCAGGTCAGCCATCAGCAGGCTACTCCTGTAGGTTCCGGAGCTCAGCCCCGCCCACGCAGCACTCGGCCAGCCTCCTCACTGTCCACTGAGGGCCAAGACACTGGGGGCAATGGAGGTGGACATGTGTAGGACCTCTTCTACTGCTCCCATGACCTTATTCTGTATTCCAGCACTAAATGATCACAGAAGGCCGATATCTTCCTCAAGTATTATGCAGTTTATTCACCGCACACAGCTTATATAATGGTACATGGATTATTAAGCAGGAGTGTATCCTAAATATTACTTAAGGTACAGTGACTCAAACATTAACCAGCTTTGGACCAGTTATTAATATGGTGAAATATATTTGGTTAATTTTCTGAAGAAATGATGCAAGGTGTATATATTTAAATAAGCCATATATAAATTAAAGTTATTACCTGAAAATAGAAAAAAATAGAATAAAATATTGATATATTGAAATTTTTTTGAATATTAATGAGACCATAAGTCTACACTGCCACAGATACCTTGAAAATTAGCATCAGAGATTCACTGTAAATCAATATCCCATTGTTTTCACATCACCACTTCATCATCATAAACTTTAAAGCCTGGATTTATTTTTTATATTTTTATCTACTTGTTTGTTGCTGGTATTTAGCTACATTTTGCCACCAACAATACAAGTGAAAATGTACTTTTCTTACCCATCCTCACACTTTTGTAAAATTACTCTTCAGGTATGGTGCCCATATACTCTTCATGGACAATATAATAACCTTTATTATTTAAACAAATATATAAGAAAATGCAAATCTATATCATCACAATAATAAAATTGGAGAGGATTTGTAATCCTTTATGAATCAAAGGTAGGAAATGGCTTTCTGTTCACTATGTATTCTACCCTAGCTCACTAGACAGCAGTTGTGCGCTCTGATTGGCTAAGCTACTCCTAGGATATCTTCTCTATATAGGGTATAACATAACGGCACTGTAGTGCTCTATTAAACCCAGTGGAATGCTGATTAAAACAACGGTAAGTGCCTGTTAGAAATAAACTATTTAAATGTAATATGAATGTTTTTTATAGTTAATAAGAAATTTTAAATATCCAATAATTATAAAAATAGATATTTAAAATAAAATTTCATAGATGGATTGATTTAGGCAAAAACTTTAGGGAATATTTGATGATAGTCGGGCAGTGGTGGCCCAGTGGTAGGGTGCTAGGCTTACTGATTCGTAGGTCGGGGGTTCAAGCCCCACTATCACCAAGTTGTCACTGCTGTTCCCCCAGTGCATCTCTCACTGTCTGTGGTGAGAGGCATGTAAAAGAACCATTACTGTCGATCGTAAAGAGTAGGCTATTGGGTTGCTGGCAGCATGTTTCTGCCCTGCGATGGCCTGGCGAACTGTCCAAGGTATACTCTGCCCTCGCACGGAGATGGGCGCCAGCCTCCCCGCGACCCTAATTAGGATTAAGCGCTTCAGAAAATGAATGAATAAATGATAGTCAGGCAGCACACTTGTCTAGTGGATAGTGTGTCCACCTCACAGCAGTAAGGGTCTGGGATTGAGTCCTGGGCACTGGTTTCTGTTTGGAGTTTGCATGCTCTTCCCATGCTTGAGTGGGTTTCCTCTGGGTACTCCAGTTTCCTCCCACACTCCAAAAACATGCACATTAGGCAAATTGACCCTAGGTTGAATGGTTGTGTGTGTGTTGCCCTGCGATTGTTTGGCGAGCTGTTCAGGGTGTACCCCGCCTTCGCACAGAGTCGGCTGAGATTGGCACCAGCATCCCTATCACTCTAATAGTAGGATTAAGCGGTTTGGGAAATGAGTGAGATGATGATAATCATATGTTATGGCTTTTTTGGTTGATTGTTTTAATTTCTGTAAATATACAAATCAAGCTGTATGCAAACGGACCAGGAAAGATGTTACATGAAGGATTTTTATATGCGTACATTTATATATATATATATTTTACATACACACGTTTACTGTTTCTCCATTTAGTCACTAATTTAAGTGAAGGCGTAATACAATGAAGGCTCTTCTTTTTCATTATGAGTCATTTGAATTCTTTTCTATATTATAGGGACTTGTACACTTCACAAGGTATTGTCTATGTATTTCAAAGCACAACTTTCTCAGTACAAAGTTTTACTCAATTCAGTTCTTCCAGGTATTAAAATACAGATTTCTGTCATGTTTGTAGTTCCTTTTCATTCAATATTGCATTAATTGCCACGTAAACCTATACCGGAAGATATATATATTTTTTTTCAAAAAAATGTTTTTCTACCTATAATAACTTAAAACAAACTTCAATTCGAAGTGCATCTGCTTTCATTGGAAGCTTATTATGTGTTTGTTAGACTCGTGCAGCTGAAGATGCAAAGCTTTTTGCTGATATTAGTTTTGCCTCACAAGAAATTCAGTGCAGACACTTCATTTTTCTGACTCTGGTTGAACTGTCTGATGATATGATGTCAGTACTTAGATGATGGTACTGTTCCATCAGTACTTTCATAATGCTGAACTCATATCTTGTAGGGTTTTTTTTACCGATATCCTTAACTGTTTTCCTTTTTTTTGAGTGAGTGTCATTGCTGTAGTTTTGCTGGCAAACTTTAACCTCATCATGCATATTTTTGACACACACTTTCCTAGCTTTTTGGGAAAAAATTTTTTTATTTAATTTTTTTATTTTATACTCCTTTATTAAGGCTGATATTCAGTATGAGTGAGTATGCCGCTATTTTAAATTGTCGACGTATATGTGTAATGTGAGCTCATTCCAGTGGGAGCAGAACTTCTATCAGCAAACAGCTCTGGAGAGTTGCCTCTGTATTTCTGAATGTTTTAATCAGTATTACTTTTTTAATATCTGCATTGATGACAATAAAATATTTGCACATTTTCACACTGCTGGGTTTTTTTTTCCCGACAGGTACGCTGAGCCATGACAATGGACAGGTTGATAGTAATATAAGATGGTACAACTCCATTGTATCCAGTTGATAATAGGTGAGGTGGAAGCCTATCCAAGAATAACATTTAGTTAAAAAAAGGAAAGAAAAAGAGAGCCACAATTAAACATGGCCGCATCAAGAGGTATGCAGAACATAAAAATGATACAGTGCATAAAAATAATAAACTATTGCAAAAAATACATCAAGCTTTAACACTTTTCAATTAGCAGCAACACACAGCCTGCAATGTCTATTTCTAGTGTTAATGCTATTTAAGGCTACACTAAAAGGAAGAAAAAGACATACATCTGTGCATTAAAAGTGCAACATAATAAATCGGGGAATCATATCACACTACAGATATACTTAAAATGCACTGATGTGTATGTGCTGCTAGCTCACCTGAAATGCAGTGATCAATTGCAATCATGCTGAGCAGTTCACTATAAAAAGCTATTCCTAGAGCATTCCAGTGCTTGGAAGTGTATCTGAAAACAATCCACTACTGGTAGCAAGGCACTGTCAAAGAAACTTGTTGAAAATGCCTACTGTAGTGGATTCGGAATTAAGAGCATTTAGCATCATGTCGATCAACAGAGCTTTGGTCCTATTGTTGATTATTTCCTGGTGGAGAATATGTATGTATGAATATGTCTTGTATTATGTGCAGTTGACTGTACAAATGAATTCATCCAATCTGAAATATTTGAAGACTTACTGTTTTGTCCAGCAGCGCTCTAACCAGTCCACATCTTCACTGCAGTGACTAATCTAAGAACCTCCTACTACACACACACACACACACACCTACACACTCATAACATAGTCCCAGGAGGTTTAGGCAGCCATACATGATGGATGTTGTTTCTTGTGTGAGGCTGATTTTTGGTGTGACTGTGATGTGTAATGTGGGATTAGAACACATTAAAACAGATTAGTCTGCTTTGAAGGGAAGGATTAGCTTGATTTGGACAGGACTGTGCTCTGTCATTTACAAATCTGACGTGATGTATTTCTGTCACATGATTATAGTGCTTTGTTGAAAATCCAAATGTATAATTGATGTAAAAAAGGTGAAAGGTTTTAAATAATAAAGCTATGTAATATTTTGTTTAAAGGTGGCTTACTGGCACTTCTCCAGATTTGATACTGAGCTTGAGCAGAGTGTAATACTGTTAATTAGTTCTGTTACTAACTGCATTAGAGAGAATCAAAAACAATAATAATAGTTACGAATAATGTTCTGTTTACACTGATCAGCCTTAACAATATACAGTATGCCCAAGAGTTGGGTGGTATGATGGTATATACTGTCTTGGCGGTATAAATTGTCCACCGGTAGAGATTTTGCTACTTGCACTTATTGTGTATGTTAAAAACAAAGAAACTGATAAAGTGAACCACCTTGGTTATACCGTCATGACACATGGTGCACCGCAGCAAGCAGGCTGTGTCAAGTGAGCATGTGTAAGCGGTTTGCAGCAAGCAACAAGTTTTGAGACTAATTAAACACCATAAACATTATACCATAACAACACACATATGTAAGGATATGGTTCTGATTCATACCACTGAAAAGCTTCAGAGAGTTAGATTGCACGACTGACTGAAGCCAGATTAGTCTGGTATTTTCATTTGTGTATATATTTATGTTCAAAATAAAAGAACATAGTCAAACATGATGAAAGCACAACATGGTCATAAAAGCGAATCATGTATGCACATACATGCACATTAGGCTATTTGGAGGTTCCAAATTCCAAAAATGTGAATGTGAATGGTTGTGTGTTGGCCCTGCAATGGACTGGCAAGCTGTTCATGGAGTACCCTGCCTGGAGTTGGATGAGATAGGCTCCAGCCTCCCCGCAACCCTAGTAGGAATGAATAAATGTCTCTTTATTTGAGTCCATCATTACAAGCATGTTTTTGGCCATTTGACCAAATGCACAAGGTTCCAGGCCTTAAAATGGCCTTAACACTGTTTTAGTGGCACTTCTTGAAATCTTCAGAAAAAGAACATAGATACTCAGCAGGAAAGGAACAGGCATCTCAATGCTTAGGAGAACTTGTGCATAAACTTAAGCTTGATGTAAGCAATGCTGAGGAATATGATGGTCATAATTATCAAGGCCACATGATTCTGCCATAACCCCCATGTCGAGTAGTCGATTCCTTGTGCCTGGAGATGTTGCTCACCTGTGCAGCTAGGACCACAAAATTACATTTTTGTCATGTTCTTGATTTTGATTATAGTCAGTGTTCAAAAGTGTCCAACTTTTCTGTACATGTGTTCTATTTCTTGACTAAGTGTAAGTGCAAGAATAGTTTTAAAGGGGAAAATACTTTATCCAGGGATGTCGGAGTGATAGTGTAATGTTTGTTTGGACATGAAGCATAAAAGAGTCCTCAAGACCAGCTGACCAATGATCTGACTACAGTTATGGTCATCTAGATGCAAACTGTTTTTGTCTGTATGGATATATTGAGGTGACATATGGGAGGCACTGGGCAGAGGTATATCCATATTTTAAAGGGTATAACAGCAATAGGTCTCATGGAAATGGACATTTCCATCTGTACTTGATCATGTGTAAATGTGTTCAGTGTGTGTGTGTGTGTGTGTGTGTGTGTGTGGTTTACATACATGATTCCTTGGGTTCTGTTAGAAATTAGTTCATCAGGGATATTGTCACAAAATGTCAGTCCCACGAACTCATTGATCTCCAAAGCCTGTTGAAACACCACCACCGTCATGCTGCACATCTTCATGCAAAGGACCAACATTTCTGTCTCTGATATTACATTTTAAAATATATTTTAATTAATATTAGAAAATAAGGACTGAAATATGTTGTCTGGCATGTTTCATCAAAATTTGCATAGTAAAATGAGATTCATGTTTTAGTTTTAAAGTGTGGAATATTTAAGAAAAGTAATTTAGCAATAGGGCGGCACGGTGGCGTAGTGGTTAGCACGTCTGCCTCAGAGGAAGAAGGCCAGGGTTCGATTCCCGTTTCTGTGTGGAGTTTGCATGTTCTCCCTGTGCTTGCATGGGTTTCCTCCAGGTACTCCAGTTTCCACCCACAGTCCAAAAACATACACAGTAGGCTAATTCCCTGTTATTTAGCAATATATATTTATATATATGTCCAACATAATTTAAAGGTTGAAAAATGTACTTTTAGTTATTGTGTAGCTGTCCTCATATTATTTTAAGAAGGCATTTTCCTGAATTTTTAGAATTTTGAACTTGTGACTGTGGCAAACCCGGAGTTTTTTGGCTGCTTTGCAAGGTGGATAACCAATTATCGAATGAGGCGATGTATCATGTAGATGACTGTTCAGTCAAGAGGGTTGTGATGGCCTTGGAGGATAACACCCTCTGAGACTGAATCATTCTCGATACTATACTGTTTTTATTCATTCATTTTCTGAACCGCTTAATCCTAATTAGCGTCACGGGGAGGCTGGCGACCATCTCAGCCCACTCTGGGCGAGGGCAGAATACACCCTGGACAGCTCACCAGGCCATCACAGGACTATACTGTTTTATTAAGTGTTCTATTATTAATTCAAACTATTATCAAAATAGAAACATACATTACATGACACATGTAACTCATGCAATTATCATTCAACTATTTCAAAGGCAGTAATGCAACAATTCATTTATCCAATGAAAAGTATACAATAATTTGCTTTGCAGAGGAATACCAAGAATTATTTGATGCTTTCCACCAATACGAAATGAGAAAATCTTTCAAATTAATTATAAACTCCGTTCTCCTAATTTTAATTCTCTCCAATCAGACTGCACTGTTCCCAGTTAGTATATACTAAATAACAATTAATGCTGAAGGCAAGGTAGATATGCATGTTAATAGTGAGCTATCACAGTCCAGACTACTGTGATATGTTGAAAGTATTCATTTAATTTTCATTGTCTCATCTATTAAATTCTAGATTTGATAGAAATTTAGATTGACCTGAAAGATAGACCTGAAAAAATAAAGTCAGCTCATAACTACACATAGTGTAGAGTATGATTACACAGAAATGAAGAGTTTGTAAATGTTGCTTATAGGAATTATTATTATTATTATTATTATTATTATTGTTGTTTATTTATTTGTTTGTTTGTTTGTTTGTTTATTTAAATGTATTTAATTTTTTGTATTTTTTTGTAAAAGTCAAAAGTATTTGGTAAAAGAAAAACTAAAGTAGAAGTGTAATACTTAAAAAAAAAAAAAACCTGAAGCTGCAATTGCACTTTGTTTCTTCCTGCCAGTCATGACAATGTCTGTTGTAAAAATCGCCATACAAATAAAATGAATTGGAGATCAAAAGTTTGTTTTCCTTTTAGAATCCAGCACATAGCGTATAGTATATGCAAGTGAGAACAGCCAATTAAATTGCAGCTCTGCACATTAGTGCAATAGCTTATTGTTTTTATTAGATAATTTACTCTTAATCTTAAAGTAGGAGGATCTGAAGGCAATATCGGCATGTCATCTGGGCGGTGCATATCAGTATCACTGGGTAATGTTTTCTGTATGTTAGGTGTAAGTGACTGTTACCGTTAGTCCGTAATGTGGGATGCTTAAGTACTTTAACCAGGCAAGCCAGGCCATGACACTTTCCAGATTCACCAGGAGACCAGAGAAGACCTACAACAACCAGTTTCTTACCATTAGAACTGATTTCTGTAAAAATATCTTAGTGGATAAAGATGCATATAAAAGATTTACTAAACATGTCAACTAAAAGCTAGAAATAAAGCAGTGCAGTGTTGTAGTGTTTAGCACATCTGCCTCACAGCAAGAAGGTCCCGGGTTCGGGTCCGGGTTCCGGGCTCGCCAAGGCCATTTCTGCATGGTGTTTTCATGTTTTCCCTACACTTTTCCTCTACGTGCTCTGGTTTCCTTCCACAGTCCGAAGCCATGCATGTTAGGCTACATTACCCATAGATGTGAGTGTGAAAGTAACTGGATGTTTCTTCTAGGGCTTGCAACCCAATTAGGTAAAAACATACATTGCAACAGAAACCCAGTGCATCATGGGATGTGGAAAGGAGCATAAACAATTATAAAACTACACCTCCTGGCCTTTTGCTAGTTTCATATATCTGACTTACCATCATAAAGACAAACGCGATGGTTATGAAGAGGTTTGCAATTGCCACAACAGACTGACCAACAGCGATGGCCATGGTCATAGCTGTGGCTGTGTATGCCACAAGAATTACCGTGAACATGAATATAAAGACTGCTGATGGGGTGAACTTAAATCCTGCACACACACACAGAGACAGACAGAGCTACTGTGAGAAGATTTGTATAAAATCAAAATTCAATATGACACACAAGCTCTATTTCTTACCAATCATAAAGTAAACAATACAGATGGAGACTACAGGAGGAATCGTGCGCAGAGTGACTATGTCAGACAGGACATTAGACAGGAAGTATACATCCATTCGGTAGTAGCCGCTGGTGTATTCATGTCTGGAGGAAGGAATGGAAAAATTGCCGGATCGCATATCGTTAAAATGATAACCGAAACATACAAACACAGATACTGAAATGTGTATGTGAATGTAACACGTACATGAAGAGCTTCCTCTCAGTGATGAAAAGCTCAGCAGCTGACAGGGTACTGAAACACTGATTGGTCGTAATGAAGAACAGAGCTCCAAACCTGAAAGCGAGACCTTACATAATTACAAGGTAAATCTTATTATTGCAGCGTGATTTCTGCAGGGCCTTGAGACCTCTGTGTAGGTACAGTACTTCGGTCTGGTAGGTGCATGCTGCAGTTCATTAAGGCATGGTTTGATGTGTTTAGTTATAGGGCAATGTCAAGTTGACTGAGGACCTATAGGAGGTCTGCGCCCCTTCTTCAGATTTTTTTCTGATTTTCTCTGTACAATATTTTGTCTGTAAATTCTCTTTAGGCTTGCAGTCTACACTGGGTTTTTAGAAAGGCTCCAAGACCTTCATCACTTTGAAATCCCTCTTGCGCCAGTATTGTCTGTGAAGCGATTATGGGTGTGATGTGATTATGGGTGTCAGCATGACCTCACTTACCTGTTCTGTATTCCGCTTTGGTTGTCTTTCACTCCAAAGAAAATGGCACCAACAGTGAGTGCTAAGAAGATGGTCACTGCCAGCTGTAGGGTGTGCATGGGTTCAATGTCAAACCTCACAATCCAAATCCAAGGAACATCAGAAGCAGTAATCATGGTAGAAAGTGTGCTAGCAGGTTTTGATGTGACAAAGGGGTGCAATACTGCATGCAGTTATACTGATGAGCTTGCAGCGTGAGAGGAATAAACAAACCATGCACATTGGGATTAGCATGTAAACACGACAGTGTGAGAATAAAGCTGAGAAACCTTCTGAGTTTGGAGTGGTAATCACCTGAATAAGTATAGGTGCTGACAGGTTACTAGGTGGCACAAAAACATTCCCACGGCGACAGGATAAGCTTATTGAGCATAAAAGACCAAAAAGGCATTCTTCTTTGTATGTGGAAGCCACACAGTCGGGTGATAAGTGGGCCAGCACTTTGAAGCTTTACTCCAGCTTTTCTTCCTTCCTTCAGTACATGTTCTATAATGTCAGGCAAGAATGAGCTTAACTGAGCTTAACTGGCCCCATATGTTGGAGTATTAGCCTCAATTAATATTAGCTGGGACTGCTTAAGTGTTAATAATTCTTCAAGTGTTGTTCCTGTGGTATTTGGCAGCTAATGCGCAGGTAGTGGCACTATAAGGAGTAAAAGAATGGGTTTAAGATGCTGGGAATATGTTTGATAAGTATATTTAATAAATGTCTCTTTTTATGTTCAGGATGGACACAGTTCCCATGTTTGGACCAAAACAGACTAACCTGTTGCTTAGAATCAGTACTACTGGACATGGAAGAATTAGTACTAAAAGTAATTAAAATAATAAAAGAATCAGCACTACTGGACATGCAAGACACTAAAGCTGGACATGCATTGGTTAATGTATGGAAGACCACGTTAGCAGGCGCCACTTCATCCAAATAATCATCACAGTCAGATAATTCACTTCTACTTTCAGTGGTTACAGTATTTTTACTGTTGTGGCTGATCGCGGGACGGCACGGTAGCATAATGGTTGATTCCCGGGCTTCGTTGTTTCTGTGTGGAGTTTGCTTGCTCTCCCCTTGCTTGTGTGGGTTTCCTCCCACAGTCCAAAGACATGCACATTACGGTAATTGGCTGTTCCAAATTGAGTGCAAATGGTGTTTGCGAGCTGTTCAGAGTGTGCCTCGCTTTCGCTCAGTGTTGGCTTAGATAGGCACCAGCTTCCATGTGACCCCAGTAGGATTAAGCGGTTTGGCAAATGAGTGCGTGAGAAAGAGAGTGGCTGATTGCTGTATGTCAAGGAATACTAAGCACATGTGGATTATTTGCAGGATATGAATGGCAAGCCCAGAAAACTTCAGTATGTATATGTCAAGATGGAATTTTTGTACATGTAGATATTGATGCAACATTTGGACTTAAGTTGGGAACTCTGAATATGGCTCCAAGTATCTAAACGTCATCAACATTCTTTTAGCAAGTATCCACGCTATGTCCAAACCTGTGCAATGGAGGTCTGCGGGTTGAGCATGAGATTCCGGAAAGTTCTCTTCATGACCCACTTTAGCTGGTGGAAGAAACCGCAGTTGTAGGTGATGGAGCGGGACTTGGGTTTGGTGCTGTACTCTTTGCCCTTCATGATACGCTCCAGTTCATGCTTGGTTTCCTGAGCATAGCTGCTTTTCCTGTATTCCTCAACCAGATGCTCTTCAATACTCTGCCTCGTCTCTCTGGACTCTTCAAACTCTATATCTGCATCACAGGATTCATGTAGGACTGTGAGAAAACATGTTTGCTACTCAGTGTATCAGGAACCAAGTGTGACTCGATAAGAGGGTCACATTCTTTCAAAGCTTTCAAAAGCCAGTTCTTTTCAGGAAAAATTAGACAGGGCATTCTGTAAAGTTGCTGGAAGTCACTACATTGCATGTTTATTAAATCGTCTTTATCATTTGAACATCAAAATGTGTTACACGAAGAAGGAAGGATCCAGAAGTGATTTCATAAGAGATTGTGGACAATATATAGAATGAATATAATAGAAATAAATAGATTATAACAAAAAGAAGCCTTTAGTCATGGCATAACATCCTAACATTTACATAGTCACAAAATATTTGGATTTCTATCAAACTATCAGCTAAAAGTAAGCTATTGTTGTTATTTTTAAATATTACTAATATCAGTGATTGGTCACTGAGAAATATTTTGGTCAGTGTTTGACTGTTGGGAACCATGATGATCAGAGATTTGTTAGTGGAAATAATGCTGATCAGTAATTAGTTGTTGGGAACAATGGTGATCAGTGATTGGTTGTTGGGAACAATGGTGATCAGTAATTGGTTTTTGGGAACAATGGTGATCAGTGATTGGTTGTTGGGAACAATGGTGGTCAGTGATTGGTTGTTGGGAAATATGATTATCAGAGATTGGTTAGTGGGGAAAATACTGATCAGTAATTGGTTGTTGGGAACAATGGCGATCAGTGATTGGTTGTTGGAAACCATGTTGATCAGTGATTGGTCATTGGAAACAATAATGGTCAGAGTTTGATTGTTGGGGACCATGGTGATTAGTGATTGGCAATTGGGAACAATGGTGGTCAGGGTTTGATTGTTGGGAACAATGTTGATCAGTGATTGGTCATTGGGAACAATGGTGATCAATAATTGGTTGCTGGTAGGTATGACGATCAGACATTGGTCATGGGGAACCATGGTGACACCACTATACCATCATGCCACTCCTATACATCAACAGCACTAGAGTATTGATTACTTATCATTAACTCATTAGCTCAATAATTCTTATGATTAACTCAATCACAGAAGCCTGTGGTTAATCCATGTATAAGCACTGGCCCACCACTCCAAACTATCAAATATTTCAAAAGCTTGACATATATTTGAAAATAGTGACAGCTACATGAAGCTTACGTAACTCTGGCTAGGCATAAGAATTCCTTTTACAGTAATCAATAATCTAATTATTCAAACATTTTGGATTAATTTGGTCTTTGATCCCTTCCCAAGGATTCCACAAGCTGACATTAAGCCAATAAAGAATGTGACACTGAAAGTGGTGGTCGGAGACCACAGGCAAATGTGGCTATGATTTAAGATATCATGAAGTTTACATGTGATCCCAACTTATATACCTATGCTGTGTATTGCCCCTGTGCCCCTAAACAGGTGGAGAAAAGCATCTGTGAAATGGTAACGAATACCTTCTGTATTCTGCAACCTGACCATAGTCGCAGCTATGGAGTCTCCATTAATGACATCCAAGAAGAAATCTGCTGGGTTGTTATGGGCTTCACATATATAACCTGGAACAGCATATCAGAAGTAAACATCATAAATTTGGGAGAGTCCATGTGTGCTGCATGCAAAAGTGTAATTTATTTTAAATCATTCATTTGAAAAAAGAGCAAACAGACTTTAAACTGGGTGGCCTAATTTAAAGGTGCAATATCCTTTTTTTATACATTATAAATTTGACAAATACTGTAGGGGGTGGTGTAGTGATTAGTATGTCGGCCTCACAGCAAAGAAGGTCCTTGGTTCGAGTCCTCAGCGTGCCTCAGCGTTTCTGTGTGGAGTTTGTATGTCTCCCCATGCATGCATGGGTTTTATTTGGGTACTCCGGTGTTCCAAATTGCCCCTAGGTGTGATTGTGAGTGTGAATGGTTGTGTGTACGGTGGCTCTGGATCGGCCTGGTGAGCTGTTCAGGGTGTGCCCCGCCTTCACACAGTGTTGACTCCGGGGATAGGGAGGGGATGGGTGCCAGCCTTGCCGTGACCTCAATAGGATTAAGCGGGTCCGCAAATAAATGAAAGAGTGAGTGAGTGAGAATTTGTCAAACATGATGGTTTAAAACATAAACTCTCCTTAAAGTGCCCTTCCTCTTATTTCAGTGTAATAAAGCTTGCAGGTTTCAGAACTGTAGATAATAAAAACCTTTGAAACGGTTGCTACATGCACTAGTTATAATATTGCACTCCTTGCTAATGCTAATTGTACAACCCCTATATTAGTACATTTACTCCAGTGTGTGTTTTGCCTTAGTGTTTATTTCTGAGTGTACCAATGTTGGCAAAGTATTCCAGTGCATTGTGGGCCAGTCCATGGTAGACTTGTTTGCCGTTGACCAGCAGTGTGAGGTTGTCAAAGAGCTGGTAGATGGAGTAGCGTGGCTGATGGATGGACATGATTATGGTACGTCCATTATTTGCCATTCTAAACAAAAGAAAATATGACATCACTACCATACCGAATCAAACAACACAACTGGGTATTAATGATCAAATTTAGCAATATTATTGTGATTCATTTCTTATAACACCAAGTTTTATTCGTATCATGCCTCAGCAGTACAACTTTCAACCAACGTACAATTGAGACAGGAGTCTCAAAAAATCTAGTTAAGAATTAGTGGTCTTGCTCAAAGGTCCAACAGAGGCACTTTGGTGGTCTTGGGCTTTAAAATCACATCCTTCTGATCGAGTTATACTCGTCTTAGCATAATTGTAATAGCTTAAATTTTATGTTATTTGTGAAGTGCTTTAGGCTTTCCAAATATTTTATCCCACCACAACAATATAAACCCACTGAAGTCTTAATGTCTGGACATTTTACCAGACCATGATGTGTCCCAGTATTCTTGGATGTCCTATGTCCTATGTAACAGTGTTGGCTGAGATGGGCACCAGCCTCCCACAACCCTATTAGAATTAAGCGCTTTGGCAAATAAATGAAAGACTGAACAGAATTGAGAATTCAGTAACAATGAATCACAAAACAGCAAATATATGATGAAATCTTGTCACTGAGGAGAAGCAGACCGTTTGAGCAACAGTAGAACAGAGTTGGCGGTGCTGGCATCTAGGCCTGTGGTGGGTTCATCCAGGAACAGTACAGAGGGGTCGATGATCATCTCCATGCCAATGCTGGTCCTCTTTCTTTCACCTCCAGAGATGCCACGAATCAGCTGAGTGCCCACCTGAACAATCGCAATGCATGTTGGGTACATTCATTCATACCTTTATTAATTCTTTTTCTGAACCATTTTATCCTTTATCTGGGTTGCTGTGAGGCTGGAGCCTATCTTAGCCGACTTTAGGCGAACACAAACCACCTTTGGGTACACCCTGAACAGCTTACCAGAACATCGCAGGTCAACACACACACACACACAACCATCCACACTCACGACTATGGACAATTTGGAACAGCCAGTTAGCCTAATGTGCATGTCTTTGGATGGTGGGAGGCAACCAGAGTACCCGGAGGAAACCCATGCAATCATGAGGAGAACATGCAAATTCCACATAGAAACGCCCTCGCTGAATCCAGGACTCAAACCCAGGACCCTTTTGCTGTGAGACGGACGTGCTAACCACTATGCCACCGTATCAGCCATGTTATCATCATATATTCTCAGCTTGCCATTCTGCAGTAAAACAATCATCATTGTTGCAACAAAGACTGGTAGGGATGATACTTTCACCTCGATCTTTAAAGAAATTATTAGCATGACAAACTGTGCTTGCCTTAAAGTGTAGATTAAAAAAAAACATCAGCCATATGCACTCACATACTGTCTGTACAGTGCTGTTTATTGGATAGATGTACAGGGCAGGTGTGTGTGTGTGTTTGCATGTGTGTGAGTACCATTCTGTCCGCCACTTTACTGAGACCTAGCTCTGAAATGAGATGGTTCACTCTGGCCTCTTTTTCTCTCTGCTGTACAGAGGACGACAGACGAAGTGCAGCTGAGAAGCGCAGATTCTCCCGCACGGTCAGAGTACCCATCACCACATCCTCCTATCCACAAAAACACCAAAGGCTAATTAAAGGAAAAGTCAAATTGCTAAATATTTGCCTTAGTAATGAAAATACCTGGTATTTCTCATTATAACACAGCACTGTGGAAATTTCCAATTCTGATCGATTGTAGAAGCAATCAAGCAAATCTGACAGTAGTTTAATGTAACAAATAGGTCCTATATGGGAACTGGTTTAATTATCCATGTACTTGTCTTACTATGAACCCGTATATGCTTTCCTATTAGTGTTCCATGGTAACAGCATGCCAGTCATGCCAAGTTACCATTCCCTCCCTTATTCACTCATTCATACGCCAAACCGCTTAATCCTATCTCAGGTGCACTGGGCAAAGGCTTGGTAAAGCTCGTCAGACCATCACAGGGCCAACACACACACACACACACACACACACACACACAGACAACTATTCACACTCACACCTGGAGCAATTTTGAACAGCACATTAGCGTAATGTGCATGTCTTTGGACTGTGGGAGGAAACCAGAGTACCCGGAGCAAACCCACGCAAGCATGGGGAGAACATACAAACTCCACACAGAAACGGTGTGCCAAGGACTCGAACCCAGGACCCTCTTGCTGCAAGGCAGACAGGTTAATCACCATGCCACCGTGCTGCCAACTTTCAAAGCTATTTGCCAGACTTTTATTACTTCAATCAGGAAAACCACAATCAGCCACATGGATCCATGCCATAACATATACATGTGTCTAAGAAAGAACGTTAATAGCCTGGGCCAAACTATACCCAGGATTAATCTGGGTGGGGGTTAATTTTGCCTGTTAGACCTGTGATTTTAATACATCAAAACTCTGTTATAACCCCCATAAGTCATTTCCTTTCCCCCCTCAATGAAGCTGGTATGTTTTGTTGTACCTGTACAACGTAGCCTGAGAGACATTTGAAATTGGATGGCTGTGGAGCCCCATCGATCAGGACTTCACCAGAAAGACCTGAGGGATCCTTCCTTGCTGCAAGCACATCCAAAAACCTAAAAATGAAATCACAGAATTGGTGACCGCTGTACATCCAAACAAAACATACATACAGCACGTATCAAATAAAAACATTTTTTAAACAATGCCAACACTGGAGTGGGATGGAGGGGCTTTGTATACAGTCCAGTACAAAGGTTTTATAAATTTATGAGAGAATAAAACAGATAACGGAATGTGATTCGTACTAAGAAGACAAATGGACAACTAGCATATGTCAAGATATCAATAACAGAAATTTAAATAATTAAGAAACTGTCATCCATTTTTCTAAATGTATTTTTTTTCTGAGAATGTATGATCACTTAACCATTACAACCGTTGAGTTTAGTTTAGTTTAGTTTAGTTTAGTTTGGTTTAGTTTACTTTAGTTTAGTCGTTTTAAGTATGTGACATAAAACAGTAAAAGCAGTAAAAAAAGGAAATAAAAAACATTTCAAAACAAATTTCACCAGAAAGCAAAGTTACACCTTATCATCTGTATACATACCCAAAAAGGAGTGGGAAAAAGTCAAAACTTATTTAATCCCACTCCTTAGAATTCAATGTGTGGATAAAATAATTTTACATTTAACCTTTACTACCTTTCGGTGGCATGGTGGTGTAGTGGTTAGCACAACCAGGGTCCTTGGGTTCAAGCCATGGGCTTGGCAAGGGCATTTCTGTGTGAAGTTTGCATATTCTCCCCGTACTTGTCTGGGTTTCCTCCAGGTATTCCGGTTTCCTCCCACAGTCCGACAGTTCAGACATACACATTAGGCTGTTACAAATTGTCCCAGGTGTGATTATGAGTATGAATTGGTGTGTGTGTGTGTGTGTGTGTGTGTGTGTGTGTGTGTTCTGCCCTGAAATGGAATGATGAGCTGTTCAGGGTGTACCCTGCCCTGGCCTAGAGTTGGCTGAGAAAAACAAAGCTGTTTGGCAAATGGATGGATGGTTGGATGGACCTTTTCCAATTCAAAAACAAAAATGCAACTGTTGGCCCTCAATTGTACTTAAAAAAAAAGAAAAATATTGTGATCTTAGTTGGAATAAATGAAATGTCTGGGGTAAACTTTTCCATCCCAAGCAGGCTATGTCAGCTGAAACTGAAGGAGAGGTTTATATTGGTACTTACGAAGATTTGCCACTTCCTGTAGGGCCTAAAATGGCATTTAAACCAGGTTTCATAATTCCGCTGTAGAGAGACAGATCAACATTACTCACTTGTTTTAAAGGAATATGTTGTAGTGCAATCAAATTCAAGATGAAGCCACTTTGTGTGTGTACATGAGAAAATATTTAAGGATTAAACACTACGGTATAGACGTGGTTCTTCCAAAAACTGTTGCCACAACGTTGGAAGCACACAACTGTCTGGAACGTCTCTGTTTGCTGTAGAATTAGGATGTAATTTCACTGGACCGAAAGGGTCTAAACCTGTTCAAGCATGACAATCCACCTGTATACAAAGTGAGATCCATGAAGAGATGGTTTTCCAAGGTTGGAGTTAAAAAACTCGAGTGTCCTGCATAAAGCCCTGATCTCAACCCCACTGAACACCTTTAGGATTAACTGGAACACCAGCTACACCCCAGAATCTCTAAACAAAATCTAATACACCTCAGATGGGCTTTGGCGCCAAAGTCTTCCGGAAGGTAGACCTCCAGGAACAGAGTTGGTGACCACTGGTGTAATGTATTAAGTTGCTGGTTGATTAGTTAAACCTACCATACACAATAAATCACGCCATAGGAGTACTGTTACTGACTACAGTCCATTTCTTGGATGGTTGAGGACACTGAAGAACCCAGAGTTCTGACATGGAAGAACATTCAAAACTCCTTACAGAACGTAACCTGCACTCCAGATTGAAGCAATGACTTTGGATGGTGTCAGTGACAATTAATGCAGGTTTATTCCTAGATCACTATGGAGCAGCTCATGCAGCAGCATGTATACAATACTGTAGTTTTGAAGCTGTATCCAAGTAATCTTTATAAATAAAAAAATGCCAATCATACTGGAGATGATCCAATCAGATCTGGGCAAAGTGAAGTTGGAGCTTTAATTAGCTGTGATGGTTCACGTGTTCTGCTCCATCGTGTGGAGAAAACACGCTACTTAACCAGTGCACGAGGGAAGAACAACATCACACTACACTATCATGTTTGTATTAATGTGTGCAGCATAATAAATTATCAATCACACCTTTATTACATGTATTATTGTGGGATGTCCCATGTAATGGGAGGTACACTGCAATCAGAGTCTCTCTCTGTCTCTTCTGATGTCCCACCATGGCATTTGAGCACTAAGTTGTATCTCGATAACCACTTTGACAGTAACATTGTGAGGTCCCGCCATAGGACTTATTAATCCCGGCTCATGTCTGTCAGTTTGATCTGCTCTTTCCTCTCCCGTGTGTGTTTCTTTGATTACAGGCTCCGCCCTGATTAGCTCACCTGTTCCTCATTCCCACCGAAGGATAAAAGGGGCCGCTTACCTTGTCCCGATCGCCAGATCGTCTTGGGCCGTCATTGAGTGAGCGCTTGCGCCGTCATAGAGAGAGTACGTATCTTAGTGTACGCACCACGATCCAGCTGACAGTTCATAGTGTTCATGTACCACGTTAGTCGTGTTCCTAATAAAGGATTCCTGTTTTTACCTGATCTTATCGCCTCTGTCCTGCATTTGGGTCTATCTGTTCTTGGTACCAGCGTAACAAATATTACATTACATTTACAGCATTTGGCAGACGCTTTTATCCAGAGCGACTTACAATTATCTTTTTTTTAATACAACTGAGCAATTTTAAGGGTCTTGAGGGTTAAGGGCCTTGCTCAAGGGCCCAACAGTGGTGATAGAACCGCTGACCTTTGGCTCAGTAACCCATAACCTTGACCACTAAGCCACCACTGTCCACAGTAAGTTGATATTAAGTTCATAGGTAGGGTAAGGTCTTTGGACAGGCTTTTAGAAAATTTGGATTTGGTTGGTTGCTAAGGAAACATATTATTTTGAAATATCTCCACCTATGATGGAAATGTAATGGTGGGTTTATCTGAAAGGTCTCTGGACAAGAAGAGTGGATCTGGTTGCTTTGGTAAACAATGGTTGCTAGGATCTTTGGATATGCTTATAGAAAAAGTGGATTTGATTGATATGTTTTGAGCATTGGTGAGAAACATATTTTGGTTGTTGTTTAAATTTGCTTTTTAATGAATTCACTCAGTCCAAATGAGATTAGCAACAGATTAGACTCACTTGAGGTCCACCAAGACGTCCTTAATGATGCTCTTCTTCTTACAGTACCTACTCCTTGTCGTCACACAGTACTGGATGTTATGGAAGCTCACAGTGGCTCCGTGCTGATGTACAACCGTATCTTTGGTGATAATTGTTTGTCCAGATGTCCCATTGTTTTCCACGTCTTCAATCAAGCCAATGTTGATATGATTTTCTCGACTCTCCATCTCATGAGCCTTTTTCCTCTGAGTAGATAAAGAAAAATGACTGGTTAATAAATATCATAATCAAGCATGCTCATAGAGGTAATAGAGATAATCGAGATAATTGAAAGTACCTTAGATTAATTATAAGTTTTATTAATTAACCAAGAGTATGTACACACATAATTTACATACAGACAATACATTTAGTGTTAAGCTTCATGGATACAACGTCATCAACTTGGGTAACAAAAATGAACAATAACGTTAGAAGATGGTTAGAAGAAGGTTATATGGTGTCCCATCACAATGTCCAGGTTAGTCAGTAGGTGATGATATCACAGAGTGTGTAGGTCGTGTGACACACTGGTGGGACATCGAGACAAAGATGCCTACACACACACACCAATTAACTTCAGACCTCTGTCCAATGTTTCTCGAGTCCCCTGATCATCATTTTGATTGCCTTACATCATCATCATCTTCTGCTTGATCCGGGATGGGGTCGCAGGGCCAGCTGCCTAAGCACTCCACAGCCACTTCCTCCAGTTCGTCCGGGGGGGGACACCGAGGTGTTTCTAGACTACACGAGAGACATAGTCCCTCCAGCGTGTTCTAGGTTGACCCCGGGGTCTTTTCCTGGTTGGCCATGCCTGAAACACCACATCAGGGGGGGCGTTCAGGAGCCATGCCTATCAGAACCACCTCAACTGGCTCCTCTCAATGTGGAGAAGCAGCAGTTCTACTCCAAGCTCCCCCTGAATGGCTGAGCTTCTCACCCTATCTCTAAGGGAGAGCCCCGCCACCCTGCGAAGGAAGCTCATTTCAGCTGCTTGTATTCGCGATCTTGATCTTTCGGTCACTACCCAAAGCTGGACCATAGGTGAGGGTAGGAACGTAAATTGACTGGTAAACTGAGAGCTTTGCCTTTCGGCTAAGCTCCCTTTTGACCACGACAGCTTGGTACAAGCTCCACTTTACCGCAGAGGCTGCACTGATCCTCCTGTTGATCTCCCATTCCATCCTTCCCTCACTCGTGAACAAGACCTCGAGATATTCCTCCACTTAGGGCAGGACCTCATTGGTTTGCCTTTGTTGTTATTTCTTCTGATTTCCTATATTTCCTGTTAATTTTGACCTTTGGTTTTGCCACATTTTTGTCTTGAGCTAACAAAAAACATTATGTGAAGATTAGGTAAGCTGCTTTCATACTTGGCAATTTTCAACCTTTAGCTCATCTTTCATATATAATTTAGTGCATCTGCCAAATGCCATAAATGTAAACGTACATGTATATATCCTTTTCTGAATTTTTAATTTCCTGACAAATCAATATGCAGGATGGGAGCAAGCAGGAAAGAAAGATTCTGCAGAGTAATTAAACAAAAAGTAATAAAAAAGGTGTTACTCTTTTGGTGAGCATATATAATGACATATTTTGTGACATGATGACTTGAAAATATTTAATTAGCAATATTTTAAAGGTACAATATAATCACATAAACCAGTGTCCACCTGTATATGATATGACCTTTTGTGTTCAAAATAGTCTGCATAAGCAACTTAACCTCACTTGATATTTGTGCTACTGAAAAAGGCATTTGAATGCACCCTTAGGCTGTACCCTCCCAGAATTACCATTCCTGTGAAGTTTTAATCAAATGTGCTGTAATACTTGTTTGTTTAGTCACATTATGATGTTACTCATGCAAAGCTTCTAAGATGACAATCAGGTGGATAACTTGCTAACATTGCGAATAGTAAAACATTTCCAACAATATTGTGGGATTATTGTGGATTTTAAGGACAAAATAAATTAATAAATGAGTGAGGGAGGCAGTGAGTGAGTGAGTAAGTAAGCTTGCGAAGGACACTGGGGATAGTCGGAACCAAACAACATCTCAGAACCAAACACTGGTGGATTGGAATGGATAAAGCGGCTGAGAAATATTGCAAGACATGCCACAGATGCCAGATTGAGTCAAGACCAGATCCCCTAAAGCCTATGACACCAACAACACTTCCAGATGGTCCATGGCAAGATCTAGCAGTTGACTTGGTTGGACCATTACCTACAACACACATAACCTATTACCTATTACCACTTAATCCTATTAGGGTCACGGGGAGGCTGAAGCCCATCTCAGCCAACACTGGGTGAGGCAGGGTACACCCTGAACATCTCTCCAGACCATCGCAGGGCCAACACACACACACGCACACAGAACCATTCACACTTCTCATTCACACCTAGAGGCAATTTGGGACAGCCAGTAAGCCTAATCTCCTGTTCATGTCTTTGGACTGTAGGAGCAAAGTTCCCAGAGGAAACCCACACAAGCACTGGGAGGACATTCACACAGAAACACCTTCGTCAAGTGCAGTACTCAAACCCAGGACCTTCTTGCTGTGAGGCAGACACATTTATCAACTTGTATTCATATATAGGCCCTGCAATGGTCTGAAGAACAGTTCAGGGTGTATCCCGCCTTTGCCTAGAGTTGGCTGATATAGACACGCCAGCCTCCCCATGACTCTAATTTGGATTAAGCAACTTACAAAGTGCAGTGAAGTTATAACAAACTAAATAAACAACCCATGGGTCATAAATCATAACAATAAGGGAAAAAGATGAAATAAATTATATAAAATTACAATAAAAAATTAAAACAAAATCGGAAGCAAAGGAGAAATTGAGGTTAAAGATAAAGTTTCTCCTGAAATCATGCATGTGCTCCATATAACTAACTAATAGTTTTTTTAGAAATGAGGATCATTCATTGCACTGACCTTCGTTGTGTTCCGGGAGATGATCTTTGAGCACTTCGGTTAATCCCGGGTCAGTCTTGCATGCTGTGTGAATGAACTCTGGTGGCTTTACACTGAAGAAAAGCACTTTTATGGAGATAGCCTGAAGGGGGAGATAATAATCCAAACCACAAACAGTGTTCGTCATGAAATAAGACAGATAACACCAGAGACTGAAGAGGGCGGGAATGGAATATTCATAGCACCAATTATTCCTAAAAGATTTATTCAAATTAAATCACAGTGTCCTCTTCATTCATCTTCATCACAGCTGACAGGTGTATGATGTGTTGAAATGTCAGAGGACACCGCTCTCGTGGTTAGCACATCTGCCTCATAGCAAGAAGGTCCTGGGTTTGATTCCCGGGCTCGGGGCATTTCTGCATGGGTTTCCTCCACGTACGCCGGTTTCCTCCCACAGTCCAAAAACATGCACAGTAGGCTAATTGGCTGTTTCATATCACCTCTTGGTGTGATTGTGAGTGTAAATGGTTGTATGTATGTTGGGCCTGCATGGTATACCCCGTCCTCGACCAGAGTCAGCTGAGATGGGCGTCAGCCACCCCGCTACCATGATGAGGACTACGTGGCTTAGTAAATGAATTAATTGATGACCTCGTGTGTGTGTGGGTGTGTGTGTGTGTGAGGTCAGTTTAAATGAGTGTTAATAAAGTTCATGAGGAAAGACCCACATCATCATCATCTTTCACACATCTCCCACACAAAAAGCTATAAAACGGATTAAATCATGCATGATGATACATTTTTTACTTTTTTTAAATTCTGAATTTTTCTGAAGCAAATTATTTTCTTAAAATGTCAGTTGTAGTGCCTCTGGTTACATTCTCAGTTTAAATAAACATAATAATTGCTCACTACAGACATAAATGAGTTTCCACAGGATTTAGAGTCTGAGTTAGTCATATTAACAGATAAACTCTGAAACAGCGCCCCCTGCAGGACCTAAACTGAAACGATCCACTCAAAAATGTGGGATGACATTTAACAAATAAGTTCACAGAGATGGGAAAAAAACAACACTTTTGAAACATGCTACAGATCAGAAAAATAAAACTCTTTGTCCATTAGATGTATCAGATATGTTTTAAAAGGTAAACGCACACTTGGTACTTGGTAACCCACAGGAACTCATTCACCCCCTGGTTATAAACTCCTCAGCACTTTTCTACTAGAATCCCAACCCTCTGCTTTGACTCTCCTGGTCCTTCTTTAACAGACACATGCTTACATAATGAACATACAGTATCATGAACTTTTATTATGTTCGGAATTTCTATTCACTTGCATTAGGACACTTTTACATCTTCTATCTGCACACAAACAATTTAATCATTCATCCTAAAACCACTTACTCTTACTTTTACTGTTTAAACCTGAGTGGGGTTCTGCTACTGATGCTACTGGATGTCTGTCTCTCTCTCTCCCCATCCATCCATCAAGTTTTTTCTGCTTTTCTTTTTATGGCGTATTTTGGGCATCATGAAATGTACATCAGCTGTGTTGAGTGGTTTGTCTATGTCCATGTCTGTGTGTACTGATGCTACTGGATGACTGAATACCCCTCAGGATCAATAAAGTTCCTACCTACTTATCTTTCCATCTATCCACCTATCTATCTATATACCTATCTACCTACCAACCTACTCTATCTATCCATGTATCTATCTACCTATCTTTCCATTTATCCTTCTATCCATCTATCTACATTCATACCTATCTACCAACCTGTCTATCAACTAACATATTTTTCTGTGTACCTAACTACCCACTAACCTACGTATCTACCACCCAATCTCCTGTATCTATGTACCTATCTACCTTCCAACTGATCTATCTACCTATCTTTCCATTTATCCTTCCATCTATTTACCTATCTACATACCAATCTATCTATATAGCTATCTACCAACCTACTGTATCTATGTACCTATCTCCTGTATCTACCTATCTACCAACCAACTGTATCTTGTACATATCTTTCCATTTATCCTTCCATCCATCTATCTACTTATCTATCTACATTCCTAGCTACCTACCAACCTATCAATCTATCTACTGTATCTACCTATCTACCAGCCAACCTATGTACCTACCTTCCAACTGATCTATCTACCTATCTTTCCATTCATCCTTCCATCTATTTACCTATATACATTCCTAGCTACCTACCAACCTGTCTTACTATATCTATGTACCTATCTACCTCCTGTATCTACCTATCCACCAACCAATCTATCCATCACTGTTGTCATTTTATGTAGTATTGTGGTCGTGATGAAATGTACTTCAGCTGTGCTGTCAGTGCATTTGGTATGTTCCAGCAGACTGGCTTCCATCAACACACAATAAGAACACGTGCAATGGAATTGATGGTATTTAAAAATACTTTTTAAAGACAAAAATAAAGAGCTTACAGTTGTGGATGAACGTTCATTTATTCATCATTTATAAGTAATGCTGCACAAAAATACGTTTTTTATATATTTAGGTATATGCAGGCTAAGAATTGAAAAAAAAGAAGAAGCATGTATCCATATAATAGCTTAAAAAAGGGGAAAAAAAGCAATCATTGTAAAGCCATAAAATTTAGTGACTTGCTGACATTTTTTTTTTTAAACATTCACATTTTATTTCTAAAAACCATGGAGTGATGAGAATAAAAATGGAGTGATACATCACTTGTAAAGACGAGTTGATTCCAGCAGAATAATCAGAATCCCCTCACACCCCGACCTAAATAGTCAGTTAGTCGAAAGGAGCCGGAGTGGGTGGAGCTTCTCGATAACAACAGTACAGCAAACAGCACATTAAACACTCTGTGTACCAGTTAGACTGACTGGATTAAACCAGCAGTGACTGTGCAGTAAATGTCCGGAGTGGATGTTCGTACTGAGGGCTTAGAATGGAAACGGTTAACAGTACAAACAAACCGGGCTCACTACTGAAAAATTCAGCAAAGGGAAACAGCTGCCAAACCTCTGGCGGATTATCTGTACAACTGCTAAGTGCTTGAGGAATGAATCTACTGACCCTACATTGTACATATGACACATTTTCACCCCCATTTTCCACCTTTCCAAAATTGGTCTTAGTCAATTCCCTGCCTCTAGTCAGTTCTTACCCATCACACAACAGCAACACACAGCACTAACACATGCTTTCTCCCAGATCTCCACGCATGCTTTTGAACTGCTGTGTCAACTACAGTGTAACAAACACACTTGGAGAAAAGTGCTATCCGCTCACTTCTGCATACATGACCTCACAGATATCCCTGCCTCTTGGACACTACACCATATTCATCCGAATTCACAGTGAATTCACAGTGAATTTCTGTTGTGCTATTCAAGCAACCTAAACCAGTTCTTGATCGGTTTAGTAACGCGATGAAGCAGCTGGTAAAAATTACCCATCAGTTTGTCCAGTTCAGAGTTCGTCCTGGCAGATGGTAGCCAGACGGGTTTGGATTAGTGTTGGATTAATCCTCAAATCCAGTTGCATTTGATAGCATACAGTAAAGTACCTGCATATAATTAAATGACAAAAACCTTGAAGATTTTGTGCATGTGATATTAAAGATTCAGTAACTGACTAATGGTTCACATCAGTTTCCAGATAAGAGGAACCCAATCCAGTACTGCACCACTGTTGCAGTCTAATAAATGTTAATAATGCCACAGACATCTTCACATCTATACAACAGTGTACAGGTATACACATACACACATTTCGTTGAACATTAAAATATATAAATATTATTATATACAAAACATACAATAAAAAACAAACTTGTACCAAATACACATTCGAGGACTGTCATCTTACAAAAGTGTTTGTGTACAATCTTAGACCATAGGTTTGCAGATTTAACAGTTTATAGTGTTTTCAAATAGATATCACAGCACTCACATGGGGGAGACAACAGAGTCAAAGAAAAAAGGCACTAGATGAGCAGAGCATTGTGCGAACAGTAGTCCACATTGACTTGTAGTTAATTTCTCTGTGAAACAGAACACTTTTTAACAGGTTATAATTATGGCAGCTGGTAGACGCATACACACCATATCCTGGCGGACAAAGGGGCTAAAAAAAGCCACCCATCATCCTGATTGGTTGAAGATTTATGGTCCACTGCACATGTTTCCCATTTCTCTATTCAGTCTGGGTACATCAAACACGTCAATCTACGTGTACTTAGCGGATATCTTACTGACTGCTGTTGATGTGTGAGCAAAACGCCACCCAAATACTTTAATAATAATAAAATAAAATCAGCTGCCTGCGCCATAAAGTTGATCAAAAGTTTACCAGCTACTCCTGGATAAGCAAAAAAACAAAAAACAAAACCACACTGTTTGTTCTTATTCACTTACAGACAATTGCAATAAATGTTAATTTAGGATGAAACATCAGAAAAATCTACAGGAATTTGATGGTTGTGATGCGGGCACGTAACATTTTGCTGGTCACTAAGCAGTGCACAGGTATCCGAATACAGTGTATAGCTGGACTCTTTTGTTACTAAAATGGTGCTACCGGATTTTACAGTGCAGCACGGTTGAAATTACTGATATACAATAATGACTGGGAAGGTGATCATTAAGCCTGAATCATTAAGATCATGGCCGCTAGAAGGCCCAAATCTAAGCATTGAAATGACCAAGAAGTACTTTAAACTATGGATGAAAGAGATACAGAGATTTCTTGAGACAAAGTGCAAGTGTACTTGACCCATCAAATGTGCTTCTACAATAAAAAAAAAAACAACCTACTGTCTATTCACATTTTATACTGAAGTGTACCAGGGCTCACCTCTTTCTGAGATTAAAGCTGAGGTTGGTAAGTTTTTAGTTGTATACACAAACTGTTTTATTAATTAAAATGGTATCTACACCCAACAGCAATCAATAACAAGTTAAAAAAAACATCATCTGTAGCCACTGTAATCCTGTAAACATGCTGACCAATTACTGCCTCGCATATCGCGGAGAATATCCAATCAGATGCACTCGTGCGTCACCGTTTGTGCGTGAACCCATGGTGCAAAAACCAGCAGTCTGAGTGTGCAGAGGGGGGCGTGGCTTTGGAAGAGCCTCTGAGAGCTGGGGCAGGGTTTAACCAGAGCCCCGGAGAGGTGCTACTTTCAAAGTTTGCTAGCCTGCCAGATTACCAAACCCAGCTTTAAAGTCAGAATTTCCGAAATAAAAAAGAAAACAAAAATACCTTCCGAGTTTGGTTCAAAGTCAGAATTTGGTTTAAAGTATGAATAGTGGTTATGATGTGGTGATTGTGTTCCGAAAGACAAAGAATTTCATTAATACACTCATCTGTGAAATATGGCTTTATTAGTCTCATGTCATCCATTTTCCCCAATTCTGACTTTAAACTCAGAAGGCATTACTGCATTTCTTTCATTTCTGAGACCTTTTCTGATTTTTTTATGAAAAATTCTGACTTTAGAATAAAGAAAACCATAGGTAGCCCTAGCATGCTTCCGTATAGATTATAATATCTCTTAATAATATACACACGGCAAAATATTCTGAGGTAAAACTAGTTAACTAGTCATACGGCAAACAATGGGTCATGCACCATCACTGGTCTGGTTCCGTTCCAGAAAGAATGTTTAGTGCACTTGTACGGGACATTACAGCACTGCTTTTCTTCATTAAAGCAGATGTTATGTACACTGGAATATTCCTAATACAGTACTGTTCACTTCACTGAACTACAAAGTTATGAAAATAACATAATGTTCCCATAACAGCCAGGACTTATTGCACTTTGGAATCCACCTGGTCCACTGATTTGTTCCACTCCGCCATGTCCACCTCCTTCTGCTCTTCTTCCTACTCCCTCTCTCACATTGTCCCTTTCAGTCTCTGTCCGTGACGCCCTCATGCCCAACGGCCACTGGAAACAAAGCTGCGGCTGAAGGAGAAGCTCACATTCGAGCTCTTGTGCTTGCCCCATGCACCGAACGGCACCACGATGATTGTGCTGTTGTCCTCTGCGCCATACTGCAAGGCCTGAGAGAGAGAGAGAGAGAGAGAGAGAGAGAGAGAGTGAGAGAGAGTGAGAGAGAGTGAGAGAGAGAGAGAGAGAGAGAGAGAGAGAGAGAGAGAGAGAGAGAG
>JAOUQZ010000039.1:25461916-25472614 GCA_028564935.1 Neosilurus hyrtlii
CTTCCTATGACCGCTGTGAAGGTGTGGTCGCAGTTGCACAGTCTTGCTAGTCACTTGTTGCCGATCACTCACTTGTTTCACATGTTTTGCATGTTGGCACGGCCACCAAGTTGTCTTTTTTTTGTTTTGTTTTTTTAAAAAAAAAAAAACCAAAACAAACAAAAAAAAAAAAGGTCTGTTAAGCTCTACTGCGACTCCTACATTCTATCACGATTGTTTTAAATCACAATACGTTATAATAATTATGGTAAAATGTTTGACAATTAAAAAGTTTGCCACGATCAGCACAATCATCACAAATCCACCAAGTTCCCTCGAGACCATAACAAATCCACCAAGTTCCCTCAGGAACATCATGAATCCACCAAGTTCTCTCAAGATCATGACGATTCGATCCAATACCCCCCACTGCCACACTCATCAAGATTCTCTCAAATCACGAAGATTGCGGACATCGTGCCCCAGTGTAAACCCACGGTAACATTAATCCATGGTGTTCCATTTGAAGGTGAATAAAAAAGCGGAGAATTCAAGGAAGGTTCCACTCAGCGAGTTCTACATAAAAGAGATTGGCACCACCCCTCAGTTACCCGAATGTGATGTTATGCTGTGGAAGTTCATCAGTTGGGGACTAATTGAGGTAAAATTATAAAATGTTCAGAGTGGTAAAAACCTAAAAGCTTTCAAATAAAAAGCTGATGTATTCAAATGAATTATTCTTTATGGTGGAGAGGAAGGGGATCAGACACCTGCTATTTTCTGTCGTTACCCATTTCTCCTTGACCTGCCAAGCAAAATCAACATTTTTAAATCCATGGCTAAAGTAGTTCAGGTAATCCTTTTATGTGATACTGCATGTATAGTTACACAAAACTTGAACTGTTTCAGCATTTCTGTCCTCACTGTGACTGCTAGTGATTTCAGTAACAGAAAAGCTATAAATGCATTATATATGTGTTCCAGTGGGCTTTTCAGTTTGTCCACAATTATGACCTGCTAACTAGAGGATCTTTTCAAGAGATCTGCAATTGGGAAGTCACGACACCAATCCTCCACCTGAAAGTGAGACGCACTGCCCTGCTTGAGGACACATTTAGACAACTTGACAATGCTGACCATGACAACTTGAAAAAAGCTCTAGTGGTGAGAAGAAAACTCCCAAAATCTTTGAACACACTGCCCGCCCAAAAGAAAACTTGCACACTCTAATATTTTGTTGAACTGCTTTCACAGTGTGTAATCTCCATGGCATTGCTTCAACAAACATAGCCTCCTAAAACCCAAAACATAATGCAGTGCGTCTTGCCATTTCTCAACACCACTACTGTTTCTAAACACCTGATAAGTACTGAGCTTGATTAACATCTTCTGCGATGGCATGGCGAGCTCTCCAGGGTGCACTCTGCCCTCGCCCAGAGTCGGCTGAGATGGGCACCAGCCTCCCCTTGATCCTAATTAGGATTAAGCGGTTCAGAAAATGAATGAATTAATGTCTTTACACAGGAAGAAGTTTGGCAAAAGACTAATACCCAAGTGCCTTTATATGAGGATCCTACAAGGAAATACATACCATGTAGATGAGAGAAAATATGATGTCCTCATATGAGGATATTACAGTGGGATCTCAAGAGGTTAATCCTATTAGGGTCACAAGGAGGCTTGAGCCTATCTCTACCAACACTCACACTCACACCTAAAGGTAACTTGGAACAGCCAATTACCCTAATATGCTTGTCTTCAGACTATGGGAGTAAGCTGGAGTACCTGGAGGTAACCCACACACGCAGAGGTAGAACATGCAACCTCCACACAGAAACGTCTGAGGCCAGGACTTGAACCCAGGACCTTCTTGCTTTAAAACAAATGTACGTGAATTCATTTTAAACCGCATAATGTTGCTGAGCCTTGACCTGACCAACCAAAGCAACAAAGCCATGCCAGTTATGCACTGTGATTAAGGCTGAAGGCGGTCCATCAAAATATTACCGTGGGCGAGCAGTGTATGTCTAAGTGCATATGAAAAACGCAGATAGTCAGCATAGCTAATGTCCATATTTCTTTTAGGTGCAGTTTGTAGAAGACACCAAACTGACCGAAGTGCACAAACGGGATTTTTTCCTCCATGCCTTTAATGAGCTTTTGGCTCCTACATCTGGGATGTTCATGTACAATGACAGGCAAACAATGATCTGGTTCCCTGCCAAGGTGCAAAATATACAGCTGGGTCCATAAATCAAAATGCAGGGCGTTCCACATGCTTAGAAATCAGTTTAAATGCTTACATTATACTTATATACAGTGTGTACGTAACAGTATGTATACTGCATGTATATAATATTGTTCTTCTTCTTCTTTTTTTTAGCCAACCCTTGAATTAAAACAGTACTTCCTGTTTGGGATGCTGTGCGGTCTGGCCCTCTACAACGACAACATAGTGCACATGCCTTTTCCTCTGGCCTTGTTTAAGAAACTGGTGAATGTAAAGCCCAATCTGGAGGATATGATTGAGTTCATGCCTGTGGTTGGAAAGTAAGATCATTAATTATAATGCAATTGTCTTGCAATGGAAAAGTCAGCTGAGAAGTAGTAGGAGTTCCTAGTAGGAAATCTTTCTACAAATCGTTTCAACATCATCATTTCCTAGTTAGTACTATCATGTTAAATTGTTACCTTAAGCATGCTAATATACAGGACACAGCATTTTCTTACTGCAGACCAGTAATATCCAGTAATCGTCACGCACTCACTCATTCATTTGCCAAATCTTACTAGGGTCACAGGAAGGCTGAAGTCTATGTCAGCCAACACTGGGTTAATGGTACACCCTGAACAACTCGCCAGACCATCGCATGGCCAACACACACACATACACAATCATTCACACTCACACCTAGTGGCAACCTGGAACAGCCAATTAGCCTAACGTTCATGTCTTTGAATTGTGGTGGACACCATATAGAAACGCCCAAGCCTGAGACTTGAACCCAGGACCTTCTTGTTTTTTGGCATCATCAGTATTGTTAGAAATTTGAACTTGTAAAGCTAATTACCTAACCTGAGTGTTGAAGTCTATCCAGATCGATTTACATCAGTGTTACATAACAGTAACTTCCTTTCCTAGGTAAGTCTGTTGGGCTTTTACACCCAAGCCTAGTGGCTTATCCCCGGTTTCTGTAGCGTGAAGTGACTAGGAGTTCAACTCCTCCTGGATGGGACGCTAGTCCATCGCAGGTTACCTTCCCAATATTTTTACTGGTACCCATTTATACTGCTGGATGGACAGAGGCACACTTGTGGTTAAGACCTTGCCCAGGGGTCTTAGCACGGTGGGGGTCCAACGGGGATCCGAACCCATGATCTCTCGATTGTGAGCCTGGCACCCAAACCACTACACCACCAAACCCAACTTCCTTCCCTACATGAGAAATATTGAGTATATGAATATTATGGATTATAGGAATATATTAAGAATAAAGTATTATGAAAGGTCATTAATTTGGGTGTTATCACATGCAGTATGTAAATTTTGCTAACTCCCTTATTTCAACTACTTGATTAAGTCAGCCAGTTAAATTTTTGATGCATTTTCATTTCTTGTCATCAAACAAACTACTTATTTGTTTTAATCTCTGTTTTTTTCCCCCTTAGGTGTTTGCAATGCATTCTTCATGAGTACCCTGATGATGTTGTCGATGACTTGAACCTCTCGTTCTCTGTATGAGAACTTTCTTTCAAGTTGCATATAATGATATTCTGTCACGTTGATTTTTCTTAAAGCATGATTAGCAATATACAAATATGTCTTAAGTATCATTCCTTTAAACTACAGGTGAACTGGGATGGTGTTGATGTGGAGCTGGAGTCCCATGGAAAAGAAAAACTATTGACAAGTGATAACAAGTAAACTGCATCTTGAACATTTGATTATATTTCCTTTAAAAGTCATACATTTATAAGCTTACTAAAGTATCAATCATAATTTTTGATGTTCTTACAGTGCATTTGTTTTATCTTTCACTGATTAGTGATGTGTTTACTGCTTACGCCGGGATGTGCAATATGTTAATATATTATTCAGTAGATTATGTATTGGCTGCCATGTCAATGCACATAATTATTTCAACAGGAAGGAGTACGTGGGGGCGTATGTAAATCACACCCTGAACAAGTCAGTTGAGCTGGTGTTTAATGAGTTTAAGAGAGGATTCTACAAAGTGTGCGATGAAGACGTGGTGAATCTTTTCCAGCCAGAGGAGCTCAGAGGAGTGATGGTGGGCACAGAGAAATACGACTGGGACACTTTCAAACAGGTCCGAAACACTGATTTGGAGGAGTTCAATTTTCCCACATTTTTTTCATGTTAGTACCTTAAGCAGCATCCACACAGGAAGTGATGAGTGACAAGCGACCACGTAGAGTCAGTGAAAGCCAGCAAAATTAGCACAGAGAGGTGAAATTTTCTCATGTGACACGATGTGGGCCGGTAGGGAGTTCAATTGAGCTGAACATTCACACAGGACAATTCGAATGATAATGAGGGCAGGCATGGCCTAATGTTTAAAGTGGGTTTAGGACCAAAAGGATTCTCAATCCAGCAGAAAAAATGTGTGGCTGTGGGGGAGAGAGCTGCACTTTCCCTTCCTCCACCTTCATGTCTGAAGTGCCCTTAAGCAAGGCACCTAACCCCCAACTGCTCTTCGGGCACTACAACGTTTTGCAGCCAACTGCTCCAACTGTGTCTGCTCTCTGTTTACGTGTGTGTGTGCGCACCCACTTTGGATTAAATGCAGAAGCTAAATTTCCCTTGTGGGATTAATAACATTCATTAAACATTTATTCATTCATTCATTTTCTAAGCCCCTGAAGGCAGGGTACACCCTGAACAGCTCGCCAGGCCATTGCAGGACCAACACATATACAACCATTCACACTGACACCTCACATCCAATTAGCCTACTGTGCTAGTTTTTGGACTGTGGGAGATAACCGACCGATGCCCAGAGGAAACCCATGCAAGCACACGGAAAACTCCACACAGAAATGCCCGAGCACGGGAATCGAACCCAGGCCTGGGATTTATACATTCATTAATTCTTTTTCTGAACCGCTTAATCCTAATTAGGGTTGCGGGAATCTCAGCCAACTCTGGGCGAGGGCACCCTGTACTGCTCGCCAGGCAGAAACCCACTGACGGCTATGCAGCTTGACGAAAATCAGCAATGGTTCTTTTACCACAGACAGTGAGAGACATGACCGGCATTTGATAACCCAATTAGCTGCACTGGGGGGGACAGCAGTGAGAACCCGTTGATAGTGGGGCTTGAACCCCCGACCTTGGGATCAGTAATACAGCACTTTACCACCAGGCCACCACTGCCCGGGGATTTATACAGTAATTTATATAGTATATCAAAATAAGAATAAGAGAAAAACATTTAAAGCCTAAAGATATTAACTGACTGATGTTGAGACTGAGTTCTCAACATGTTTTTAGTAGGCAAACAATGAATAAAAGTTTAATTTTTCTTCGTCAACATGGAAGAGCAGCTTATTATTGCCATGCATAAATATCCTGTGCTTTATGGCTGCACAGAGAAATTTTGCAAGGATAGTAAGCAGAAATGCAATGCTTGGGTTCACATTTCTGAAACGGTCTGCATTTTCCATGAGTATGTATTTATACATGTTTAACTTTTCCTGGTTCGTGACGCACAAGAGTCTCTGTTCTATTTTTGCCGTGCGATAAAAATAACGATAATAATAAGCTATTTAATATGATACTATTAGCTAAAAAAAACTAAAACATTATAGGATAATTATAATAAAAGCTATCATGGACATACCGTTGGGAACTAGCTCAATGCTTCTCAAAGTTTCATTCAGAAAGATTTTTAAGTCGGAAACCTGCAGGAAGGTTACCTAGGCAGCAAGAGTTGGTGACACTACTATTTTTCTAGGAAACTCTTTCAGGAGGCTAGCAATGCTTCACTATCCAATCCCAATTCACAATCCCTGAATGAATTTCTTGAGAATATACCATAAAGCCATACATGTTGGAGTCTAATAGATGTGGTTTCTGGTAGGTTCTTTCATCCATTCACAGGACCTCTCAAGCTCAGAGCAACATGCAGCTTCTCAATCACCCCTTAACTCCAGCCTTTCTGTTTGTTCCTTTTGGCTAATAGTGATAGTATTGTACCTATGGTCACGAGCTTTGGGTAGTGACCGAAAGAACGAGATCGAGAATACAAGCGGCTGAAATGAGCTTCCTTTGCAGGGTGGCAGGTCTCTCCCTTAGAGATTGCGTGAAAAGTTCTGTCATCAGGAGGAACTTGGAGTAGAACCGCTGCTCCTTCGCGTTGAGAGGAGCCAGTTGAGGTGGCTCGGGCATCTGATTAGAATGCCTCCTGAATGCCTCCCTGGTGTGGTTTTCGGGAAGAGACCCCAGGGCCTCCCTATGTCTCTCAGCTGGTCTGGGAATGCCTTGGCGTCCCCCCGGAAGAGCTGGAGGAAGTGGTTGGGGAGAGGGCCGTCTGGACCTCACTGCTTGGGCAGCTGCCCCCGCGACCCGACCCCGGAAGAAGCGGAAGAAGATGAATGAATGAATGAATGAATGATAATAGTATTGTAATAGTATAATAGTAGGATTCTCTCGGCGTGAGAGAGTAAATATATGTATTAATGGACATATGCATATTTCAGGCATGTCTTGTTAAATTATGCTATGGTTATGAAACGAACTAATGCTTTGTTTTTTTTTAAAATTTAGAATACAACATATATTGGACAATACCATGAGGGACACCCCACTATCACTGCTTTCTGGGAGGTCTTTGAGGAGCTGACACAGGAGCAAAAGAAAGCCTTTCTTTGTGAGCCCATTTCTTTGTTCAAAACATTGTGGATACTTACAGCGATTCTTGTGTGTTTACAGTAACAACATTTTATGCCAAACAATCGAGTTAAGTAGGTTTGCATCACCATGCAATCACCATCACCCATGCACAAGTATATATTCATTGTGCTATCATTACAAAGCCATGACGTTGGCCATATCATCATCATTATAGGTACTCCTGTAAATCTATTTCCAATAACATAGCAGATGAACCTGTTCCACCAATGAATAAGACCCATCTCAAAGGACTTGACTTGAATTAGCTAATTAACCTAGACTGATCACAGCTTTCCTTGATATCATATGCAGCTTTATGGCTTAGGAGTTCGCCTTGGTTACCCATGTTAACCAGTGAACAGTGGTCTTGTTGTATTTAGTTCCTAAACACAATTGCTAATGCTAGAATCTATTCTTAGCTAGTCGAATACGCAATTTATAGTAGGTTTCCAAATTGCTTTATGAGGGGAGAAAACACTATACCAACAAGAGAAGAAAATCACCTACCAATCAATTTGAAGACTGCCTATACACGTACAAACATTGTGCATGTCGAGATTCAAAGTAAAGCTAGTTGCTCATGCAAATTACTAGGGGCAAAGTAAAGGTCGTCTGTTCAAATCCTCATCTGCTCAGATTTATAAATTGGATGACCCATGCATAGACGTAAAAGCACACAAATGTTCTAAGCAGGATGTTAACGGTGTTGCTGAGAAATTGAAGTTCCAAAAGGGGTGGCTTGCAATGGTTCCTTTATTAGTAAAAGCACGGCGGCTTTGTGGTTAGCTTGTCCACTTCACGGCAAAAAGGTCCTGGGTTTGAGCCCTGTCCTCAGCAAAGGTCGTTTCTGTGTGGAGTTTGCATGTTCTCCCCGTGCCTGCGTGGGTTTCCGGGTACTCTAGCTTTCTCCCACAGTCCAAAGACATGCACACTCGACATGCTAATTCGATATTTTTAATTGCTGTTAAAAATCTTAGTTGTAAATGTGAGTGGGAATGGCTATGTAGTAGTAGTGTACAATGGTCTGACAAGCTGTTCGGGGTGCACACTGCCTTTGCCTGCAGTTGACTGGACACAACATGACCCTAATAGTGGATAAAGCAGTTTGGGAAATGAAGTGGAAAAGGAATCCCAGTAAGACATGTCACTTCAATGTATCCTGCTACTGAGCAATCTTAATATAGCATTGTTGATCTGCAGAATTATGGTGCAGTGCAGTAGACTGAACAAATACTGACGTATTCTTCATTATTTACTGTATTTGGAACATGCTGAATGTTTAACACCTACACAAATTTCCCTTGCACTACCTTTTTTCTGTCCTTCCTCTTTTTGTTATTTCAGTGTTTCTGACAGGCTGTGATCGTGTCCCCATCCTTGGAATGGGGCAGGTTAGGATGACTGTGTATGAGCGTCCCAACTTCACGCAGGATCACTTGCCGGAGTCTCTCACCTGCCACTCTCATTTCATGCTCCCTCCTTATGAGAGCAAGCAGGATCTGGAGATGAAGCTTATTGAAGCATTAAACCACAACCGGGGATTTTGGATAGAAAACACAACCGCTGGATGAATTGTTCTTTTGAATATTTAAGCCATGCATTACCTAAAATTTTATGTAGTTACATCATATTTATCATTGTGTTTAACAGTCTGTATGATATATTAGATTAGTCCTGATTTACTTTATTTGATGATTTAAAATAATAAGCACTAGTTATCTTGTTCTGGGTGAATTATAAAGTGAATTGATTAACTTTAAGGTAGAGGAAGGAAAGACTATGTCAGTTAGGTTCTTGTACTTTGTTATTATTTGTTGGAGCAAACTCCAGTTCTTATTTGTGATTGGAGCAAACTCCAGTTCTCCACAGAAGCATAAATGGTTGTCCATTATATTAGTGATAAAAAACAATGAGACATACTGAGAATCTGTTCACAATATAAACATAAACTTAAAATAAAATTATGTTCATGAACACAAAAATCTTTTCACAGTCTTTAATCAAATGCAATTGACAACTGGAAGGATTTGTGAATATAGTACAGTTTAACAGGGCGGCACGGTGATGTAGCGGTTAACACTTCCGTCTCAAAGCAAGAAGGTCAAGTCCCAGGCTTGGCGAGGGCGTTTTGGTGTGCATGTTCTCGCAGGGCTTGTGTGGATTTTTCCTCTGGGTACTCCGGTTTCCTCCCCAGTCCAAAGACATGCACATTAGGCTAATCAGCTGTTCCAAGTTGTCCCTAGGTGTGAATGTGAGCGTGGATGGTTGTGTGTCTGTTGGCCTTGCAATGGTGCGGCGAGCTGTTCAGGGTGTATCCTGCCTTTGCCAGGGTTGGCTGAGATAGGCTCCAGCCTCCCTGACACCCTAGTAGGATTAAGTGGATTGGCAAAGGAGTGAATGGGTGATGAGTAAATTGGCAATAGGCTTTAATCACATTGTGTTCACTATAAGTTCCTTGTGCGTCAATAATCATGGCACATGTGTTTTTGTTGAAAGTAATTATTTATTGTTTTTATATGAATAAATTAAAGAATTCAGAAAGAAATTGAGATACATACTAGATTGCTTCTCACACTTTTTAAGTATAAGATACTTAATGAAAATATTTATCTATCTATCTATCTATCTATCTCTCTGTCTTCATGTCTGTTTGCTTATTTGAACTTTATTTTTAATTAAAATATTTCAGCACATTTCTAATGTTTAATTGACTGCATTGATAAAAAAAAATGAAATAAAAATGGTCACTAATACACAATTCAAACTGATAATAATTTCAATATACGTAATTAGTCTTATTAGTTATAGCATTTTATTATTACCAGTACCCCTATAATTGGCTCCATGGCAGTGACTAGCTCTACAGCGCCCCCTGTAGGAGGTCTGATAGTATTAGACCAAATGAAAGCAGACTGGTGATGAGAGAGAGCTTCATTCTTACACCAGTGTCAGTACAGCATCATCATGTTCTTCTGCTGGGGAGATTCATCCAGAGGACAGCTCACTACTGCAGGGAGAGACGTCTCCACCCCGACATCAGTCGACTTTAATGAACAACTTGTTCAGATATCTTGTGGAGAACAGCACACTTTATTCCTGACTGTAAGCGGTCAGGTTCTGTCTCTAAAGGACAGTAACTCTAAAGGACAGCTGGATGGGTCCAAGAGCAGAGACTCTAAACTACCAGGTAAACACACACACACTCACACACACTCACACACACACACACACACACACACAGAGGAAATAATATACTGTTGTATATACTATAATATGGGATATAATAAATTGTTTATAGAGTTCTATATAATTATAATATCATCAGGCTGATGGATTTTCATGTAAAGTAATAATGATGTTACTCAGCAGTGTCAGAGGTTATAAAAAACATCTGTCTTCTTAATGATTGTTTCTAAGAGACTTTCTTTTCTTGCTGAAGTGTCTAAGTTTCTGTTTCGTTTCTGCATTTCTGCTCTCAGGAATATCTGGCAATCATTCAGCAGGGCATGACACACTGATAAAGCAATTACTGTACATTTAATTCCCATACTGCTGATTTAATAACAAATCATGTGTTATATTATAATTAATCTCTCTCTCTCTCTCTCACACACACACACACACACACACACACACACTCACTGTTTCACTCACTCTCTCTCTCTCTCTCTCACACACACACACACACACACACACACACACACTGTCCCTCACTGTTTCACTCACTCTCTCTCTCTCTCTCTCTCTCTCTCTCTCTCACACACACACACACACACACATATACACACACACACACACACACA
>JAOUQZ010000039.1:25472714-25510926 GCA_028564935.1 Neosilurus hyrtlii
TATATATAAATAAATTTTTTATTTTATTTTATTTTTATTTTTATTTTTTTTTCATCATAGAAGTCTAAAAGATCTTCTGGTGCAAGATGAGGACATTGTGGAGGAGCTCTATCTGGATTTCACAGTAAGATTAATGACACGGGTTTTACTAGACATTTAAAAGATAAATCTATTGATCATGTATGAGTCTTTTTTCCTCTCAGGTGAAAGGAAAAGAACTCATTCCAAATGGTGCGCAAATCCCAGTCACAAAAGCTAACAGGTACAATATCTCTCTCTCTCTCTCTCTTTCTCTATCTCTCTATTTATTTATTTATTTGTTTGTTTGTTTGCTTGTTGTTTGTTTGTTTGTCTGTTTATTTATTTATTTATTTGTTTGTTTGTTTATTTATTTATTTCCAACAAACTTTTAGCGAGTATTTTGCTACGAGCCTATTTTGCATCACAAAAAGTACCAGTACATCAGACACACAATAAAAGATAAATACACAATCAAGCAAAGGATTATGTTGGTGTAATTTGATCATTGTAGTTTTAATTAATAAACAGCCAGTGCAACAGTAGCATTGTTCAGGAGAGTTTTGATGGAACACTTCTGACGGAAATCCCACCTGGTGTGTATCTCTTGCATAATATTATTAGGTGGACTCTCAGAAACACTTTGGAACCATGTTAGGATAGTTTGTAGTGTTTCTGTGATGACAAGGCGGCTACATATGTTTATTTGGTATAATGCTATGAGCCCTCATTCAGGAAAGGACTTTTTGGATGGTAAATGACATGCTAAAGTATGATGCACACACTGACCATTCTAGACATGTTACCGTGTAGAAACACTTTGCAGAAAAAGTACCACCACTACTAAATAAAAACAAAACTACAGCAACAGTGTAGATCAAGAGTTTACTGAACTTCTGGTGTAATGAGTAATTTGTGTAAAATGACACCACAATACAGAGAGTTTTGTTACTTTACATGTTGTCACAACTGTTTCTACATTTCTCAAAATTGTGCACTTGTTGACTATCACTAGGAGACATTCAGGAGTGCAGATGAAGTTGTTCAACACAAAACATACCTTGATATATTACTATTACAACACTACAAATCCATAAGATTGAAAAAGTGCCCATATCCAAAGTCGGCTAATTATCCAAAAAGCAAAATCCTTTGATTGAAACCATTTCCAATTTATTTACTTTAAATTTTTATGACAAAAATCTCAATAACACTGTTATAAAGGTCTATACATTTTTATAGTTACAGTTTGTGTAATAGTTATATAATATGTATAATATAATACAACCGAATTAAATAGATTAGTGTTTATTTAAAGTTGTTCTGCTGAGTTCTGAATTCAGGTGTTTTGCTTTTATTTGATTGATTGATTGATTGATTGACTGAGTATTTGATTATTAGATCGATTGATAGATTTTTTTTTTGTTTAACAACCAATAAACACTTATCTACGATGATGTTCAATTTCATTTAAAAACCTTAAAGTAATTTTTTTCTGCTTTATTTTGAACCTTGATGCACTCATGACTAAAGCGGTGTGCTTGTTTCTATGTATTTGATTCTTTTACAGGCAGAAATATGTGGACTTGTACATTGATTTTGTTTTTAACAAGTCTGTGGAAAGTCAGTTTCAGAAGTTTGAGGAAGGTTTCTCCCATGGAAACCCCTTTAATTTATGGAAGATGTTCAAGCCTGAAGAACTCAGAGACTTACTCTATGGAACGCCTATATACGAATGGAAGGAACTCCAAAAGGTACACATATGTTGTTCTTTCCCAATTTTAATACTTTGCATAGTACAATAGGAAAGAAGTGCGTTTGTTTATTTTATTTCCATCAGGGAGCCAAATATCAGCAGTGTGGACCCTCAGATGAACTCATCCAGAATTTCTGGTCTGTTTTCTTTAAGTTGAAGGAAGAAAACCAGAAGAAGTTTCTAAGTAAGTTGGATCCAGTGCTGTAAAAACAAAAAACAAAAAACAAAAGAAAAAAAAAAAATAATAAAAAAAAATACATACTGGAGATCTTCTCCAGTATACTGCTACTTATAACTAAATATGTATAATTTATTTGAATTTCATTTGAAATTTATTTTGAATGATTTATTTGATAAATATGTATAATTTATTTGTATAAATACATACAGGTTCTAGATTTTGTCCAATGTCTTTGTTACGCACATATCTTTGCAGGCATTCTCCCCACCTGCTCTGATGACACCCACCACATCTAAGTTTATAATGAAGGTGGCCTTATTATGTTTAAAATAAAGTATACTCAGTCACACCTGCATTATTTAGCTGTCAATAAAAACAGTGAACATGGACTTTCATGGAATTTAAACATAAAGCAGACTCTGGTTTTAAAAATAAAGGGAGAGCTACCAGTACCATGTCTGTGATTCCTACCGTAGAATGTTAAATAAAACTCGTAATGAAACCACATGATTGACAAGCAGAGATTCATTAATAAAGTGAATTTTAATGAGAACTAGTAAGGACTGCGAGTTATTACTGTGGCTCAAAGAGCTCCGGTTTATCCAGACGAGGTCGGAATACTGCTGCATCCTCTTCTTTGTGCTTGGTAAACTCTGCTTTATCTTTCTCACTCTCTCAAGAGCACTAGCTAGTGCTGGTGGACATTGTGGTTTAGGATTAGGGCATAATCAAGGTAAAAATGGTTGGTCACTTTTTTACTCATTAAGTGATATATCAGTTTTATTATCAGTAAAAAATTATTTAAAAGACTTTGCCCATAAAACCATGCTGATGTCTTTGCTTTATTAAGTAAAAAAGGGTTACAAGAAATGTTAATGTAGCTTAAACCAAATAACAAACAAATCAAGGTATGTTTAACTTTATTTGTGTGGGTATATATTGTGTAAAACATTAACAGCTGGCCAACTGCCCACTTTTTTTGGGTGCATGATTTACTACAGCCCAGAAGATACTGGGCGTAACTCAATGGAAGAATGCACTGCATTTGTATAAGAGATGGCTAGATTTTGGTTTTACTCTACCCATTGTGCATTACTCCCTTCTTCACATATAAGACACAGAATTTAGTCAATTGAAGAATTGTTGTAAACTGATATTATATGTTCAGTATGCATCAGTATATGTAGAGAATGTGTATGATTTTATTTTAGTTTCGCTTCTGTGATGAATTTACTTTAAAATCTTTTTTCCAGCTTTCGTGTACGGGACAGATCGCTTGCCTGTAGGAGGACTCTCTAAAGTGCAGCTTAAAATTGTGAGATGCAACTATGACGATTCAGATGACCGTTTCCCTTCAGTACAGACGTGTTACGGCATATTACATCTTCCAAACTACAGCAGCATTCACATACTGCGAAAAAAACTCATTCATGCCATCAAATATTGTGACGTTTTTGGGAAAATTTAAAAGTGTGGTTTGTTGGTCAAGCATTAAAAGGACAAATTGACAATTTATTTCAGCATGAATTATCATTATTATTGTTATTATTAAGTAATTAATTAATTTATTGTTATTATTATTAAAACTGTCTATAAACCTGGCTGGGTAAATAACAGCCTACATCAATGAAGGAATTTGTAAAAGAACATTTGTGTTATGATACCTAATGGGTCATGTTTACTGATTATATCTGTTGGTTTTTGTGTATGTAAACTGACTGCAACTGTATAATAAATGTAAATGTATGTAAATCTGCAATAATGAGTAATATTTAATATATGTTACGGTTAAACGTTTGTGAAGAGTGTATAGATTTATTTCACATTACTATTTTTTTTGGGAAAAACTTGAGATTTACAGTCAGATGCCCTTGTCCTTTAGGCAAGAAAAGCATTGAGCATTTTATAATGTCAGTAATACTCTACATGTTTAATAGGGTGTCTGAATAAAATTCCAGCTACAGACCAAGGTTCCCTCTCTTTTTTATATTACATAATCAGTTATAGTGGACTGGGTATATAATTAGTTATAGTGGACTGGGTATATAATCAGTTATAGTGGACTGGGTATATAATCAGTTATAGTGGACTGGGTATATAATCAGTTATAGAGGACTGGATATATAATCGGTTAAAGTGGATGGGGTATATAATCCATTATAGTGGACTGGGTATATAATCAGTTATATTGGACTGGGTATATAATTAGTTATAGTGGACTGGGTATATAATCAGTTATAGTGGACTGGGTATATAATCAGTTAAAGTGGATGGGGTATATAATTGATTATTGTGGACTGGGTATATAATCAGTTATAGTGGACTGGGTATATAATCAGTTAAAGTGGATGGGCTATATAATCCATTATAGTGGACTGGGTATATAATCAGTTATAGTGGACTGGGTATATAATCAGTTATAGTGGACTGGGTATATAATCAGTTATAGTGGATGGGGTATATAATCAGTTATAGTGGATGGGGTATATAATCAGTTATATTGGATTGTGTATTTGATCTGTTATAGTGGATGGGGTATATAATCAGTTATAGTGGATGGGGTATATTATCCATTATAGTGGACTGGGTATTTGATCCGTTATAGTTGACTTGGTATATAATCCGTTATGGAGACTGGGTATATAATTGATTATGGTGGACTGGGTAAATAATCTGTTATTTTGGATTGGGTGTATAGTCTCTTATAATGGACTGGGTATATATTCTGTTATAGAGGAATGGCTATATAATCTGTTATAGTGGACCGGGTATGTAAACCGTCATGGAGTCTGGGAATTTGCTAACAAGACAACCCACATGGCTCTGCTACCGGTCTCCCAGCCCATACCTGTATGTGTCACCCAATCTGCTGACAGTCTTCGTTGTGACTTCCATGATGATGCCGATGACATATTATTTCTATCATATTAATCGAATGAAAGGTCTAGTGATTATATAAAATAAATGCTGCCAATTTTTAAGCATCCCAATGTGCCTGATGTCCCAGTGCACCTTAATTCACCTTGATTAATATTACTATAATTAAATTATTATAATAACTTTACTCATGAGACTCTTATTTGAATATGAATACAAGCCTGTTTTATAAATGAAGAGTCTAATGCAAATTTAATTGCCTAAAGCAGCCCCTGGTGGCTTTACATATTTTATTTATATACTGTAGGTCATAATAAAATGAAATAAAATATTCATAAATGATGCATTTGGCTCTCATCTCCTCTGTCAGGGGACACTATCACGTGATCGGTGACGCCCCAGCATAAGACTTAAGTACATTCCAAACAGGGTCATGTTTATATACAGTGCACTACGCAGGAAGTACAAAGCCGTTTTGTGCTGCAGATCAAGGGAGACTATGTAGTGCGTTTCGCGAAATTTGGGACGAGTCCTCAGCTGTCACTTCCTTGTTATTATCATAACGTACGGAGAAGCAAAAAAAAACCTGCCATAAGTGAAACGGGTATGTACCTCTCAAGGTAGGTCGGGTTTTTTGTTGTTTTTTTAAAACATTTTTTTCGTAATATTTAGTTGTTTTTTTTTTTTTTTTTTGCTGGCTCAGGTAACTAGCATGCTAGCTTGCTATAAAGATTGTGGGTAGTGTTTGGTTGCTATGCTAGGTGCCTAGCCTACCTGCTCTTGTCTTGGCAGATATATATATATGTTTATATTTATTGTTTTAAACATAGAGGTGAAGTGGTGAAGAGATGTAGAGCTCATGAACTCAAATGTGTGAAGTTTGTGTTTGTTAATAAGAGTGAGAGTTTATCTTGTTTTATTTTTTTAAACGTGGGTGTGTTAAAATATCCAGCTAGCTTCCCTGGTCCTGTATCCAGGGAAGGATAAGGATAGGGATAAGGATAAGGGTAAGGGTTAGCTAGTTTGATCAGCTTAGTAGCCTAGCTGTTTCCCTACTAGCCTCCAATTCAAAATAAAAATAAATCAAATGAACACTGAAGCGTTAAAAGAGCAAATTGTGTGTCTTCTATATTTAAACATCTAGTTTATCTGTTAAGATAGTGAGTTGTGAGTAATTAGATCAACCTCTTAATCTTCATAGACACTCTTCATTTCTTTATTTTTATATTTTCAGTCTCTCAGTGTGTCATCACTGTCAGGACAAGGATTTAAGAATAATTTATTACTAAAACAAAGTTTAGGATTTGTTTTTCAATCTGTCTGACACATGTATCTATGCCTATGCTGCCATTTTTAGATCTTTGCTTTGATTTTGCTTTAATCTTGCCTCTACATTTAACCCATCCGAAGTGAACACGCACATACACAAGTAAACAGTGAGCACACACACACTCGGAGAAGTGGGCTGCCACACACATTGGGGGCGTCCGGAGAGCAGTTGGGGGTTACGTGTCTTGCTTAAGGGCACTTCATCCATGAAGGTGAAGGAAGGGAAGGTGCAGCTCTCTCCCCCACCACCACACATATTTTCTGCTGGTTCAGGAATCGAACCGGCAACCTTACAGTCCCAAACCTGCGTCTCTAACCATTAGAGCTGCCTCCAAAGAAAAACAGATATTACTACTACTACTACTACTTCTACTACTACTACTACCACCACCACCACCACCACCACCACCACCACTACCACTACCACCACCACTACTAATAATAATCATCATCACTGAGGAATAATTTTATTCTGGTCAGAATTGTAGTCAGCAATCTGAGCTCCTTCCTTCACTGGCCGTGAAGCAGGAATACACCCTGGATTGGAGGTCATTCCATTCACAGTGATTAATATGAATTATTTAGGCAGTTGTACATCTTTTTCCAAATACATTTCAACATATTTTATATCACTGAAAAATGCTGCAGAATGACACCTTATTTGTCATACGTTAAAGAACATACACCTAATTAAATGTCAGTTTAGCAGCCTTAGTCTTTACCCATAATGCATTACAAGGAACTACAAAATAATGACAGTGAGGTGATTATTCATGGGTATTGGATAATCGACTTTTACCTGCATAATTTTATTACTACTACACGTATCAAAATGAGTTTCAGTGTGCATTTTCTTCATTGTGTTGACTGTCCAACAGCGTGTTCTTTTACCCTGTTCCTGGAGATGTGCCTTCCTGCAGGTTTTATCTCCAGCCAAAATCTCACACTCATCTTTGGCCTGTTCAAGAACTTCTTCAAGGCAGTGATCAGGTACTCAGATGTGCATGAATAAGGTTGGAGATAAAACCTGCATGAAGGTAGATCTCCAGGGCTGAAGACCACTGCTATAAAGCCTAATCTGAAGTAAACACGTTGCACCTGGGCAGATTATTATAAAACTAAGAAACATGTCTAGTGCCACGTTATGAATGTCTGGTGTTGCTAAAATGGGGGATTTTTTAGATGTTGGATAAATTGAATTATTATTACATGACTGGCATGCGCCAATGTTCCTCCTCATAGATATCATACGATCGAAGGGCTACGCCCCACAGTAGATGTCCACCTGTCTGCCACCTGTCCACCATCTTGGTTAGTTTACAAAATATACAGCGAAGGACTGCAGCCCTGAGCTGTCAAAACTTTCATTTTCTTCACTATTTATGCTGTTGTAAACCTCATCTGAGAGTGAGCAGCAATGACCAAGAGAGTGGCACAAACTTCTGCCACCCTACAGTGCTGTCAGCAGGGTGTAGCCTATCGATCTTATTTGCTATCTATGTTCCTCCTTGTCCCCTTCTTGCAGAGAAAGCCGTCCACGCAGCAAGCTGGCAAAGTTGCGACTGGGGGATTAAAAAGTCCTCTATTTTGAAGAAATAATAAATAAACTTAGAATTCGGTTTTTGTGTGATATTAAGAATTATTTGGAATCAGAGGGTTTAATCTGCTGAGGCTGTAGGCCGAGCGAATAGTATCCCCTGAGATCTGAATAATTCTGCATATCCTACTTCGCTTCATTGAATAATTGCTTAATATCTGCTCCACAATCTTGGGTTATTGCTTGAATCAATTAAAAATGAAAAAGCAAGCCATAATCATTTAGATTTTGTTTGATTTTCTGATGTTTCAGTGTTCTGGATACCAATGGTAATAGCCCCTATACCGGCATATTTTTGAGAAATAAGAGGAAACCGGATAAGCCAGAGGAAACCCACATGGACACAGGGGAGCATGTGGAACATCACACTGACTGTAACTGGAAAAACAAGACTAAACTGGTTCAAGATCAATTCCACTCTACTGATTGGTTGCACTGTACTGTTAATGTCTTTCCTTTTTAAGGATGGAAGGGGGGTTTGGGGTTATTTATATTACCGACCTTTTAAAATACAGCTTTATAATAGCTTTATTAGAAACTAGGACAAAATAGTTTCTAAGTAGCACTACAGAAAAGTATCTCTCTATAGGAGCTCATGAGTTGAAATCCTGGTGAGGAGAACTCCGAGGCGGCAGAACTAGCCATTCTCTGACTAACCGCTGTTCCAAGATTGCTTCAGGGCAAGCCAGGGACTATCCCAAGGCTACCTGAGACTTGTAGCCTAGGGCTTTAAGCATAAGTGTTTCTTTTATTATATATTTATATATACAGCCCTGTAGTGTATTGCTGTAAACAACGCCCTCCCTGCTGATGTCTGACGTGAAGATCAACTGAAAAGAAATCCAATGGTGAACAAAATGGAAGTTGCAGAAACACCAATCAAACATTGCCGCATGTGGACTTAAATGGAGCATTTGTTTTACATTTTCATGTATATATAATTTACGTTAGTAGGTAACGAAAGAAAATACAACTAAAATATTACACGTGTATTTATTTACACCAATAATAGATCGTGATTAACTCACCAGCTACTTCGGGTTAGATAGTTTGGCTAGGTTAGCTTAACTGGCTAGTGCTTAGCATAGTTTTTGTAGTACTTGTTCACAGCAGAGTCTCATCAGGCCACGTTCCTCTGGCTCTTAATCTTGGTGTAGATGTGTGATCAAGCCCCACAGCTAACAATAGAAACAGTAATGGCCTTGGCTTGTCCGAGCATGCTCAGATTTGGAGCAATAGTGTGAAAGCAGCTAGTGTGCGAGGGATGGCAGTACATACTCTGCCGTGTCAATAACAGCGAGACTAGCCAGTCTGTGAGGAAAAGTGCAGATAGATTTCACCTCAGAAGAAGCTTTAAAAAAGATGTAGTGACTGGTTTTATGTGTGGCACATGGTAGCTTTCATCCTTGTATCAGTTGTGTGATGGCCAAGAGCTTCATGGGGGATAAAAGAGGATAAAAATAAAGAGTTGAGTATAAAGGACGGAAGAAAGGATTTTTTTTTATGGGCTTCGGGGTTTCTGATTGGCTTTTTTAAAACCTCAAGACCCTGGAACATCCTACAGGCTGATGCATCATCTCCCTTTTTAAGTAAAGACTCGGAACCTATTAACGTGGACACTGAGTGGTTACGTTTATGTCTCGAAGACTTGCAGGACTATAAACCAATTACACTGTTTCTTACATACTCTGAACTAAACCGAACGTTATTATTTATTTTATTTTTTCAGGCTCGTCATCCACTTGAAGCGGCGAAGGCTGGGCCACATAGCCTAAGGCTCCCGAGCCCTCTGTCTCCCTTATTGTCTCCTTCATACGCGTCTGCGCTATGCTGTGCTGGGGCAGTTCGGCTTGGGGTCAGCTGGGCCTCGCTGTAACCGAGGTGGCTGTGTTCGAGCCACGGAGCTGCTGCGTGTTTGATGGCAGAGGGCTGAAAGAGGCAGCGTGTGGCGGGAAGCACTCTCTGTTCCTAATGCATGATGGGAGCGTTTACACGTGCGGGTCCAACAGTCATGGACAGCTGGGCCACGAGAAACCTGGAATCAAGCCTGGTAAGGAACTTGAGTAGCAATGGTCATAAATATATTGATGTTTTATTATTTATTTGATGTTTAATGGAATGAGATTGAAATTTTTGAAGCACAGAAACGAAATGCTGATAGAAGAGCTTGAAAATTTTATATGCATCACATATATTAGGACCAAATAAGTAAGGATGATGAATATAGAGTTGTAAGTAGATTTGGTATTACTCTGTGTGAGTGTGTGTGCGTGTGCCCGGGCACATCTTTTTCCTCATGTACCATGTTCATTTGACAGCGATTTTCTTCTCAGAATAAGTATAGACCGTCCTACACACGGCTGCTCCCAGCACCACCTGCTCGTTTTCACTGAATACTGAATGTGCCAGACAGTTTCACCAAGGTGAGTCATTATTTGTAACTGAGAAGCAGGCATATGAAGCTTCCAGAGATAAGAACTGTTTTTCATATCAAGCCGTTTTTTGCTTTCGGTTCATATTGAAAACGGCCAGAATGAAAGCTGGAATTTCCCCCTTTTTAGAAAGTGGTGTGACTTGCTTCAATCCAAGCTGGCACGTCACTGCAAACACGACGACTCTGCTGTGGCCAGTTAAACGGAAGTGAGGCGAATAAAGTCCATGTTTAATTTCGTACACACGGTACATGAAGTTTAAGGCACTTTTGAAGTGTGCCAGAAAGAACAGTTATTTATTAAAGGCTGTTTAACCTCCCTAAAACATGCCAGAAAGTGTCTGGCTATGCTTTGCTACCCCTTTGGTGTATGTATGTGTGTGAATGTGTGGATGCACGGTGCCCTCTGATGGCATTCCAGATGTATTCCCATATCCATCCCATAACCATATTCCAGGAGGGGACCCCTGCTCCCCAGCTGTTATGGAACACGAATCATCGGATTATGGTTTTACGTAACCTAATCTTAATGCGTTTGTGTGTGTGTCCACAGAGCTCGTTGGGGCGCTGGATGCCCAGAAGATTGCAGGTGTGGCATGTGGGCAGGCACACTCTCTGGCACTGAGTGAGCAAGGGCAGGTGTTTGCGTGGGGCGCAGGCGAGTGGGGGCAGCTCGGTCTCGGCAGTGCAGAGGAATCTGTCCGTGTTCCCCGGTAAAACATAGGATTGAGACCTAAACGTTGATAGGCTTGTGTTATGTGTAGAAATGATAAAACAGTTATGATATCACATTTTTAAGATGTGTGGTAAGATTTAGGGCCATTTGTTCACAAATAAATGATATCCTAATATTTTCTGACATTTTAACGATATCAGTATTTATCATTCTATATACACAGTGTCTTGGTTGCCTTACAGCTTAGAATTAAAAAGGAGATTTAGGGGTTTTTATTCAGTCAATTTAAATCTTCAAAATGCAAATATTTGTTATTGTGAAGCAAACAAGAAATAGGACAAAAAACTTGAGGGTGCCTAACTAGTCACCCCTGAAAGTCAGTACTCTGTGGGGCCACAGTCTCATAGGGTATGTCTGTATGAGCTTGGCCCATTTAGCCAGTGAGATTTTTGTTCCTCAAAGCACAACTGCTTGAGCTCCTCAAGCTATTTCTCTTCCTGAAGAATTTGTCTATATTTAGCACCAGTTTCCCAGTCCTTGCTGGTGAAAAACGTCCCCACAGCATGATACTGCCACCACCAGGTTCTGCTGTGAAGATGGTGTTCTTGGCGTGATAAGATGTGTTGGGTTTGTGCCAGACATTGCATTTTCCTTGATGGCCAAAAAGTTCACTTTTAGTCTCATCTGACCAGAGGACCTTCTTCCATATTAGTGAGACTCCCACATGCCTTTTGGTGAACTCCAGATGTGCTTTATTTTTTTTTTCTATAAGCAATGGCTCTTTTCTGGACAGTCTCCCATAAAGCCCAGCTCTGTAGCATGTGGTAATATACACTAGTCTTCACTGTGAAGCTTTCCAGCTCCTTCAGGGTTACCTTTGGTATTTTTGTTGCCTTTTTGTTAATGCCCTGCTTGCCTGGTCTATGAGTTTTGGTGGACAATTTACCTGTTTAGAGATCTACTTGGTCTTCATGGTGTCACTTGCCTGGTGATACCTCTTGATTAGTGGTGTTGCAGACCATATGGCCTTTCACACAGGTGGACTTTATTTAATTAATTATGTGACTTTTGAAGATAATTGGCTGCACCAGATTTTATTTATGGGCTTTATAGTAAAGGGGGTGAATACATTTTTGTTAGAACATTTTTTTATTTCATGTCACCAAGTAGGACTATTTTATGTGGATCCTTTACGCATGTAGAATTTTTATATTGAAGTATACAGCTGCCAGGAAGCCAGGGGTTCTCGTGTGGTCTTGTGCAAACTTGTGGCCAGCTGAGCCTCGTCAGACACCTGTAATAAATGCACCCTGCTCTCAGAACAAGCCACTCTTTGCTCCAGATCGCTGCCCGTATTTGCTTTGGTCTGTCCATCTGTCTATGTGACAGTAGTGCCAAGTGGTAGGTTAAAAGGGAAGTTTGAGTTGTTTGATCAAGAACAGACGCAGATCTGAAATTCCTACCAGAAGATCATTTGATATTTTAGATTCATTTGAAAGTGTCAATGCCAGGGAACAAAAACCTGATGCTGCACAAAGAAATTAGTATTTTACTGTCAGTGTATTGATGTTATTATAATAAGATGATTTTAAAGGTTCGGTGTGTAAGATTTTTTGGTATGTAGCAGCACTTAGTAGTAAGAATTGAGATTGCAACCCCTCCCAAAAAGCCTGCATGGTTCTGGGCTACCTTAGAAACATGGCGGTGCAAGATGGTGGCCTCCATGAGACGAGACCCGCACCCCATGTAGATATGAACAGCTTACACTAAGTTTCTGAAAATTCAACTACTTATTGTTTTTTTTAATGATTTATAGATGAATTAAAACTTAATTATTGATGATGTACTTAATTTAAGCCCCTTAGAGACGTGGGATTAGTCCATTTTTGTCAATTTTGATTTGAGTACAGAAATGAATTGAGAAAATAAAATATTTTAGTTGAATACTGGTCTAAATCCAGGTCGAGTTCCAATTTTGTGAATAATGGGTGAACTTAACTATTGCTCTTAGCTATCTCACTCATTTACTAGTACACCACTGGGCCAAGTCCTAAATTCAAGAAGGACACGACATGAGTGAAGCCTCCACATGTAGGAAGTAAAACTCAGAATGTATTACTTTAGCTAGGACACCACTGCATCTGCTTGTTAGTGTTTAGCTGAGTGTTATTCATTATTTTTCATAATATTGCTTCATTTCCCGGACATTTGGTCCCAGCAACACAACAATTTAGGCTGAAAAGGGTACTTAAGAGAAGTATTCAGTGAGACTGAAGGCATTGAAATATGGATCCTACTGACTTTTTTATTATAGCCTTGAAACTTTAAAGCATTCTCCTAAAAATTCACAAAAACGCAAAGAAAGGATCCCATGGTTGCTCTCAGGGGCTCATTTCTGCTCATAGATCATCCAAAATATTACACACTGTACCTTTAATTTGTAATGATTGTGAATGTGAAATGTAAGTTGTTGTGTGTCTTAGTGGAGTAATGCACAGTACTTATTTCTCATTTCATGAAAACGTACAGCTTAATCAAGAAGTTGTGTGAACATCGGATCTCGCAGGTCATGTGTGGCAACCAGCACTGTATCGCACTTTCTAAAGGTGAGCCATCTGACCTACTTTTTTATTATAATACCGTACTCCTATCAGATGCACTGTTGATGTGTTTGTATATTGATGACCGATGACCCCAACAGTCTACTCGTTTTCCATGCTCTCAGATGGTCAGTTGTTCACTTGGGGTCAGAACTCGAGCGGTCAGCTGGGTTTGGGGAAAGGTGAGCCGAGTTCTTTGTCTCCTCAACCTCTAAAGTCTCTGTGTGGGATTCCTCTGGCTCAGATCAGCGCTGGAGGAGATCACAGCTTCGCCCTGTCTCTCTCTGGAGCCGTGTTCGGCTGGGGCAGAAACAGCGCCGGGCAGCTGGGCCTCAATGACGAGCAAGGTGAGAGAGCCTGAGGACGGAGGTAGCCATACTTAAATACGAACATACAATAGAAGTAGCACTCGAATGACAGGACCCATCATCCATTTGAATTCTTAGTGCTGCTGAATTCTTTATTCTGATTGTGCAAGGTGATGTTGAATGTTTTTAGAATGGCAGTTTGGACTGTAGTGGCAGTTGTGACTCAGGTTTATGTTAATGCACTCTGTTAATACATTCACTTTTGGTTTGAGCTCCTGTCGCCAAAAAATGGGTGGGACCTTCAGTGACCGTGTACTGTAAACCCAGTCATGTTTGTGCCTTAACATTGCCATTTTTCTTATAAGTCTGATATTACATTCATGTCTCAGTGCAGCAAAGCATCTTATTGCAGATTAAAGGGCAAGTTAAATTTAGATTCTATGAAATCCACGCCGTACACTGGTATATACCCTGTGCCACTGGCTGACATGCGCCCCTTCAGATGTGTAACTAGATGTCATGGCGAAGTAAGACAACAACTGTGTTTGGATTGCATGTTAACATCACATTTCCTCCGACTTATTGTCAGCTGCTCCTCCTTGTTCATGGAAATGTACTGTTTTTTTGAATATACACATAACATTAAAACCTCTGATATGTGAAGTGAAGAACATCTTGTTACAGTTACTTAGGACCGTGGCCATGCTGTGACCATTCAGGTGGATTTTGGTGGATGTCTGTCGCAAAAATACGGTGCCATTGAAATATGCACTCACTTGCATCTGGGTTGAATTGATCCGGCACTTAATCCACTGTAATTTTCAACACAAGCACTCTTTCCACCAATGGAAGCCATGTATTCTGATGGCAGTGTGCAGAAAGCTTATGGATTAATGCCAGTAGAAGGCAAAACTGCTTTTTACTGTTGTCTGTTGAGAAGTCGTTCCAGCTATGCGAGAGCGAGGGAGGCGTCACATGAGCAAGGAAATACTGGGTTACAGTAAAAAGTAATAGCTCCCGTCCTGAAGTCAGAACTCTACCTCAGGCAGAAGACTTATGAAAATGTTGTTGCCTGTCACTTGAATGACATCATTTGATTTGAATATTGATTTATTATTATAATATTTTAGGATGCTCTTCTGAGCTGCATACAGATACCAAATCAGTTGCAGCTGATCAGTTACTGGCATGTACATGCGGGGAAAGAAATCCAAGTTTGTGTGTTTTCTTATCGTTCTAACAGATCGCGCTGTTCCCTGCCATATTAAATTCTTGCGCTCACAGAAAGTGGTCTACATCAGCTGCGGAGAGGAACACACGGCTGCTCTGACCAAGGTACAGGAACACTCGGCGTCCACGTCTTCACCTGGTGGATCTGCATGAAATCTCTGAGAATTAAATGAAGTATAGATATTGGATTAAAAGAGTAGACAGCACTTATTAAAAGACAACCTTCATCAAATCTCTAGATTCATTTAGATCTCTGTTCAAAATCTCAAAATTTGACAATTGAGTCTCAGAATGATGACGCCATCGGGGCTCAAGTTAACATGTACAAATGTAGAATTTTTGATACATTCTTGTCATTTATTAACAGATTTGTGTTGGAGTTGTCAAAAGGCTTACATTAAAATCATTGCCTGTGTAGTGGGAAACTATATATACACCAGGATTCATACATTTAAGCCCAAACACCTGAAATACTGAACGACAACATGTTTAAAGCTGTACTGCTCCATGTTACCATGAGCTGTGATGTCATCATTCTGAGATTCAGTTTTCAAGTAAACCCTCAGAAAATCTTTAAAATAGCCGCTATCAAGCTTCCGAGTGGCGCATCAGCAGTGAGCGTGACTATCAACCTGGAGATTTTAGTTCGAATGAAGCAGCCATTCGTGAAAGGGAGTCCATGGGAGCTAATTGGCCGAGCTCTCAATACGAGGGAGGGATGGCATATGCTCACTTCACTGTCATAGTGATCAGCTGCCAATCATGGGCGTCAGTGAGCTCACTTGTATAAGGGTACGTATCACTCGTCTAAGGGTACAGATGTGCTATTTGATTGTGTTAGATTTCCCCTGAATACACATGCACAGCAGTTTGTTAAGAGGTAGTTTTGCATGTCCCGCAGGGGGTTGCCTTGGTTGGTGGTGCGAAAGGCATCACTTGACAGGTGGGAATTGGATGTGTCTAAATTAGGGGAGAAAAATGGGGGGAATTCCCACTGCCGCCCCAAAAAAAAAAATAAATATAGCAGCTATTGGTCTAAGATTGGCCTTTTGCTCACAGACAGCTTTTAATATAAAGTTTTGATTGAGTTTTGCTGTCTTCTCTGTTAAAATGGTTTTTTTTTTATTCTGTAGTGTTGGTTAATAAAAGAATCTATGCATCTGGATTTCTGGAGTAAAATCCTGAAGGCCATAATAATGAATAAATTGAATAATAATATGATGTTTTGAACTGGTTAGATCACTAACCTGGGACTAGGAGAGTTCTGTGTGGCCGAGCTGTTGGTGTTTTATTTGTTGTTGCCTGATATTTAAGTAGACTGAGCATAAAAGCAAACAAATATTTAGCATTTCAACTTTTTTTTGTGTGTGTGTGTGTGTCCAGGATGGAGGCCTGTTTACATTTGGAAGTGGGTCGAGAGGACAGCTGGGACATGATTCAACCAACAACGAGCCTCTGCCACGCATGGTTTTGGAGCTCATGGGTACTGAAGTGTCCCAAATCGCCTGTGGCAGGTATGTAGGAATTTGTGACTAAGATTTATGATGGTGTTAATTTATTCCGTTTTACTGCTGCATTAAGAACAATGAGTTGAGAGAGAGAGAGAGAGAGAGAGAGAGAGAGAGAGAGAGAGAGAGATATTCTGAACAACATGCCTGTTGCAGCCCTAATAAATCGAACAACACTTTATATGAAGGACGTGGGGGTGGTTCTGATGGCCGTGCTGAACTGCCGAAATATGATGGTGGTGTGGCAAAACGGTTTCACATGGAGGTGGTTTCGAAGGTGGTTCAGCGCAGTTTAATATAATGGTGGTGTTGCAAAACAGTTGTGCGCAGTAGGTGGAAACATGGTGTGAATAGGTTGTAACAAGGCCGTGTTGAACGCGGTCAAGAAAGGTGACAACACAGCAGCTACAATGCAGCTACGCTGCCTTGTACGGTTTTGAGAGCCGCCATGAAATTTTTAACATTTTGAAAATCGTCATGGTTTGTGGCGGTCAGTGGTGGTCAACGGCGAAAATCATCACGGTGTCAAGAGTGTCACGACCACAGCTCTTTTTTTGAAGAGGGCAAATCTGTCAATTTAAAAAAATAAATAAATAAAATAAAAATGATTGCATTTTCACATTATAAATGTGTTCTATTACTCAACCTGTTTAATCGCTTACTTTTGGTTTTGATTTAGTGAACTTGATCACAATTTTACCTTTGTATCTGTTCCAGACACCACACACTGGCGTTTGTGCCCTCCACCGGCCTGGTGTACGCCTTTGGCTGTAATGCTCAGGGCCAGCTGGGCTTAGGGACCAGAGGAAGCACCATGACCCCCCTGCCAGTCCGAAACGTTCAGCCTCCTTTTCTCACAGACACACAAACAGGTGGTTAAACACAACATTGTGACATAAGTAATGCTATGCGTATTTACCCGTATACAAGCATTTTCACTACCTTTTGCTGGTTCCGTGTTTGGGAAATATGTGACTTACTTACCACAAAATCTTTTATTTAGAAATATTTACTGACCCAATTCCCAGACACCCAGGAGCTTTCGCTTCCACATCAGTCACATAGAATAGAGATGAGTGCTTTAGTGTGCTTTTTGCTTATGTTCCTGTGTAGAATATACTAAAGCAATTATGGCTCAGGCTTGAAAAGGCCTCTGAATCATCCTATTCAAATACATTTGCAGCATTTGGCAGACACCCTTATCCAGAGTGATTTGCATTTTATACAACTGAGCAATTGAGGGTTAAGGGCCATGCTGAAGGGCCCAACAGTGGCAGCTTGGTGATAGTGGGGCTTGAACTGTGGGCCTTCAGATTAGCAACCCAGAGCCTTAACCACAGACCCACCACTGACCTATTCACTGACATCCTCCTTATCATCAGCGCATAATTGTTATAACCATCCTAAGATAGTAAACTAATCCGACTGTGCCATTTCCATGCTAGCAGTAATTAGCAGATTGTGTTATTCCCATGGTCGCATGCTAGCGAACACTTTACGATTGGAACACTATTGTGTGTTGTTTTCTGTGGTTTATTACTTGCTTGACACTTTGGCGTCAATTACAGCTTTTATGTATTATTTACCCATTTATAGTGTTTATAGTATAAAACAATTTAGTTCCCGTTATCAATTATATTATAGTTGTCCTTTCTTTATCTCTCTGTCTCTTAAAGGGTAACAACACAAAAAAAAATTAATTAGGCTGGAAATCCAATATACTTGCTTTTAAAAATGCATTTATGTGTTAATAATGGCTTCCTTATATATATCCTGCATCAATTGTTCTCAGAAATAAATATGATGCATACGCAAGATGCAGTATTCATTCCAGTACTATTCAGTTATATTTCTAGTTGTAGGGCTATAAGTTGGTTGTCTTATAGCTGTTGTGGTAATTGCAGCCCTAATACATTTTAGTAAAAGACCTTTTTTTACATTTTATTAACAGCAGTGGAAAGTCATCTTCACAATCTCTGAATGTATTTTTAGGTACATAAGGATCATCATCAACAGCAGTGAATGGCTTCCAACATGTAAACAGTAGTAGCACATCAGGACAGATCACAGGATTCAGAAAGCAGAAGGATGAGGATTACTGGTATCCCAGAAGTAGCATGTGTACCTCAAAAGCATAGACTGACTGACAGACAGGCAGAGAGGTTGTTAGGTATGCTCATAACATAGTAATGGTTAAAGATGAGAGGCTGTCAGTGCTGAGTGCAAGCAGGGACTCCAGCATGACTGATTATGACAGCATAATTAAAAAGAGAAAGCCAGAAGGAAGACAGATACGGGGGCGCCCTGTGACGTAAGGTAGTCAGCCACTTCGCCACCGGCAATATGCACATGAATGGTAGGGGTAGTATCAGGATGTGACACAAATTTTGTCCATTAGGTATCAGAAAATGGTGGAAAAAAGTTAACTACAGTTACACTTCTGTATTAAGTCTCTGGTAATATTTTTGCTGACCCAGGCACAGATCAGTACAGCATCAGAAGGATTCACTGCGGAGGCGACCACAGCTTTCTGGTGCTCTCCCATGACAAGGTGAGCCATTACATATCGACAACATGCCAAGAAATACAAATGTAGAAGCTGAGCAAGTGAATATGTTGGAATCAATCTTGTAATAAACACTTCATTCTGTCTGTTTACCAAAATTATATATTTTGAGCTTGTTAATGAGGGTCTTATCCATTTGAATAATATTGTGCTTGTACTTTTGTCCACGTGGGGGTGCTCAAAGTCTGGTGAAATATTTAGACAGAAGAAAATAAGCCTGGTTTTGGATTTCCTGTTTGTTCTTTGCTTGGAGACACTTTTAGTCTAAACTGAGATGTGAGATGGCCTTGCAGATGTGCCCAGAAAGAAATTGTTTGGTTATTGTTCTCCTAACAGACTTACCCAGAGGACTTCCGCGTTATCAACACATCGAAAAGCATCTCCCTGATTAATAAAGAAAGTCTAAACATTTGGAGACTGAAGCTTCTGGACAGCTCTGACTCCAGCATCACAAAGTGAGTGCACTTATCAAGCCTGACGTGGCCTTCAACACGTGTTTGGGTTTTTCTACTCCAGAAGCAGAGGTGTTTACAGTGCAGCAGTGAGCACTGGAGATCATCATCCATTTATGATTTTATGATCACTTTCCCCCAGGTTGGGGTCAGTAAGTTGGTTTTGTTTTTTTTTTTTTCATTTTTAATTTTTGTTTATTTATTTGTCACTCTGATTACAGTTATTGCATTTTATTTTGTAGTAAAGTCACAGAGATGTCATTAAACAATTCAGTTTGTTGTCTTATAGATGACCGTTTTATTTTAAGACTTCATTAAACAATATTGATTCTTGTTTCAGTTGCTGTTTACTTTAGATTGTTTTGCACAACAAGGCAAATTCTTGAAATAGAAATACAAGACATTCAAAAAGTAAAGATAGATGAGTATCTAAGGAAATTTTAACTTTGTGTGAGAAGCCGGACTGGAGGCTCCTACAGCAAAGCAATCCTCGTATTAATCGGGGCTGACATTGTTTCAAAATTCATCATTGCTGTCACAGTTTCAAAATCAACCAAACAACAAGCTGCTTTTTATCATATTGCTAGCACATCAGGATGGACCTCAGGATTCAGAGACCAGAAGGAACAGGATCACTGGTATCTCAGAAGTAGCATGTGTACCTCAGAAATACAGACAGAAGTTGTTAGGTATGCTCATACCAATGTATTGATTAAAGAAATACAAAACACAGAAAAAAGAAAGTTCGATGAGTGTTTAAGGAAATTTTACTTTTGTGTGAGAAGCCAGAGTGGAGGTTACTATGGCAAAGCAAGTCTTCTGATATCCATCAGGGCTGCCTTTGATTCAGATTCATCAACAAAAAGCTGTTTTCTATCATGGACAGTCCAGAATGCACTGAAACCAAATAAATATTAACCTAATTTTTAAAACCATTAAGCAAGACTTAAAAAGCTTGTTTGAAGTTGATAAATTGGTCAAGGCAAACTCTTAACACATTCCCCACCATTCCATCAACTGCTCCACAATGCCTCCACGCCATTGATGAGATTTTCCAGCAAGTGAACTGTCACCCCGTGGATGGATGGAGCTACCTGCCTTGTGTTCTTTTATCATATCTTTATGAGGAAATTTTTTGAAGTACTTTGAACTTTGGTGAAAGTGGCCAAAAATGGCTAGTTACAAAAAAAACAACAACAACAAAAAAAAGAATGCTAGAAAGGAATGTTTTAAGGTCTCCAAACTACAAGAAGGTAACAGTCTGTTTTTGGTCATCTTGAACATGTCCGTAAGGCTTAGGGAAACCAGTAGAAGATCTTGCTATGTAAAAACTTTGTGGTTGGTAAAAGTATTTTGAGCTTGAAAGAAAGAAGCCGTTTTAGCGAAAAAAAAGCTACCAGAAGAGCTGGACCATACAGCACATCCCTTTTGATGCTGAAATGTTGAATGCAAAGATTTGCCTTGATACCCAAGTCTGATGTAACATGACCAAAAAAAGGAAAAATCAACCTGTAAAATCTTGTTTTAGTTTTGCTTTCCTGATGTTCACATGTAGTTTATACTATAACAGTTATTCACCTTGTACTCGGTGGATAATTGTTGGATATTCTTCACTGCACATTTTCTCGTTGTGATTCTTTATGAACATCTTTTTCTTTGTTTCTTCGCAGCGACATCATTCTGCTTTTGTCCTCCACCGCATGCTGGAACGCCAGCTTCCTGGATCAGAGGTAAGATGTCATTGATTCATCACTGTAATGATTAATCATCATCTTTTATCCCTTTTTAGAGCTGTATCTTTTCAATACTGCTCATTTTACAAGACAGCTAGTTCGCATGCTTTATTTCACTCTCACGTTGAACTCAGCATGACTTTATGTGCTGTATTTGATTTATCATTAGCAACACTGGCTTTCTAACAAACATTAACGATGGCAGCCAGAAACATTATATAAAGAGAAATGTTTTATTTGCCTGCTCTGTTGTTTGAATTACCGTCTAAATATGCTGATGCGCCCAAACCCACACACGAGCACACACACAAGATCACATGCACGTACACGCATCTGTTTATTTCCTGTCGTGTCCTTTAAAACTCTGGGACATCACTTGGCAGATTTTACAAGGAATGACCCTTGGAGTCATCAGTGTTATTATTTTTATCTGTACACTGCTGTGCTTGCTAGGTTACTTGCTAACATGTTTCCCTCTGATTAAATAAAAAAAACAAAAATGCAGTTGGGATTATTTGATTATGTAACACACAGCTGGTGTCAGTTTACACCCGGAGTGTATGATAATGCCTGAGAGAAATGAGTTTTGTCTAAACATAGTATTTGAAATATGGGGTTAAAGGAGTCAGCTTTGCCCAGTGTCAGGTTTAAGAAAACGTGTGTGTGTGTGTGTGTGTGTGTGGGTATATGCAGTGATTAATTTACTGTATCTAGGAATGTTGGCTGGGCGGGGTTTAAACTTTAAGCACTCATGGAATATCATAGTCCAAAATATCAGCCTTATTTATTATTGTTTTATATTTCTTTATATCGGAGTGCACACTGTAAATAGTGGTCTGACCTTAATGCTTCACAAGTCATCTTGGTATTTGTACATTATGGATTAACTCTTGAGTTTCTACTGAAAACATTAACCTGCATCAACCACTCATTAAATACAGATGGAGAGATTCGGGCTCTAAAAGGACTGAAAACTGACTCTTGACTGTAGCTTTTGCAGTATGTCCTGCACTATAGTTATTGACTGTCACTTGTCACTTCTGACTAGCACTGATTACGAATGCTCAAGAATGACTGCGAAAGTGTCATTGTCATATAATTGGGGGTGTGGCTTTTTTTTTTTTTTTTTTTTTTTTTTTTTTTTTTTTTTTTTTTTTTTTTTAATTAAACTTGAGCACTGAACACATTAAAGCACGCCTTATTCAAACACAGCATACACTTAGCAAAGTGAAGTTACCACCGAAACCTCCTTTGGTTATGCAGAATTGCACATGCAGTGCCCCATGAAATAAGGTCTAGCCTCCTTCCATATATAGTAATGGACTCTGCTGAGCGTCTTTCTGATTTGGCAGTATAAGGAAACACTCGTTTAGGTCATTTAAAATTGTGTTGATGTGCATGCATTAAGGCACCCAAGTCTTAGAAAATGAATCGAGGTATCCTTTTCATTCAACTTATCAGTTGAATCAACAACATTTTTCATATTTTGCGAAAACGTGTTTTTTTTTTTTTTTTTTTTTTTTTTTTAAATAGTAGTGAGTACACACTTCTCGTGAATTAATCCCCATATAAAGTTCTGTTCTAGAAAGGGTCGGCACAGTGGCATAGTAGTTGGCATGTCTGCTTCACAGCAAGAAAGTCCTCCGTGTCTGGGGCTCAGTGAGAGTGTTTGCATGTTCTCTGCATGGTCGGATGGGTTTCCTCTGGGTGCTCCAGTTTCCTAATTGGCTGTGCCCAGTTGCCCCTAAGTATGTGTCTGTGTGTGAATGGTTATGTGTGTCTTGGCTCTGCGATTGACTGGCGAGCTGTACAGGGTGTACCCCGCCATTGCCCACAGTTTGACCTTAGTAGGACAAAACGGTTTGGAAAAACGAAAGAATATTCTAGTAGAATTTTGCTGACAATACATTTGTTACCTTATACAGGAAAATCCATTTCATGTGTTGTTTATAGATCACCGAAATCTTTTCTTACTAAGGAAAACATCCAAGCCTAAATAAAGGTTGCCGAAACCTTCATTAAGCCTCCTGTAAGCATGTGGAAAAATGTGTTATGGTCTGATGAGACCAAGATTGAACTTTTTGGGTATAATTCCACAATAATTCAACTGTTCCACAAGCAATATTTGGTGTAAAAACAAGCCTTCATGTCAACAAAAAAACAGCATGTCCACGGTGAAGCATGATGGTGGTAGCATCAAGCTTCGGGGCTGTTTTTCTTCAGCTGGAACTGGAAACAATTCAAGGGAACAGTTAAAAAATTGCAGTCAGTTTTGGCACAAAACTGTCTTTTTGCTTAAAAACTGAAGATGCATCTTTCAGGGCAACAATGACCCAAAGTGTGCCTCCATATCATTAAAGGAATGGGTTCACCAGAAGAAGATTTGGATTAGTCCAGCTTAAATCTAATTGAGAATCTGGGAGGGTAGCTCTCTGGAAAGTATGTTTTTGTTTTGTTTTTTTTCCGTGATATTGGGTCTTCCAGTTTTCATTCTTTGATGACGTACAGATGTTTGCACTTGTATACTTTGTCCATTAATTGTGAGTTGTTGTGATTGGTACATCTGCATGCTGTGTCATGGCCCTAAGATTTAGCTTACTTAAACTCCCCTGTTGGTCACCTACTTCTTTTGCAGTGATGATGGTCACTTTAAAACCAACCCCAAAGTACCTGGGATTGACCTCAACTCAGTCAGGCTGCTGTTCGAGATATTGATGAGACCAGGTTACTCCCGTCTGCTGGAGCAGGTATCGCACGTTACATTACACAACAGCAAGACGGCATGTAAACTGAACTGAACAGCTTATGAGCATGATGCAATTTAAATTTATTTGTATGATTGTAAAATATTTTACTCCAAAGAAGAGTTTGGAATGTTTTGCATTAATCCACCCCAGCCAGATAGCTTGAGACAGTTTTTGAGAAAGGTTATTTCAGCCCCAAGGTGGTCTGAGGTTTGTGTTGTTGTTGTTATTTATTTATTTATTTATTTATTTTTGCTGTTTCATTGTCAACAGATGAGTCATTATGGCTAAACGTAGTGTATTAATAGCACATGGGAGTTTCTACGCATCAACTAGACTTAACTTATTGTTCATGGTTTGGAACCTGGGGTGGTGCTTGCACAGTAATGAGCAGGTTTTTATTTATAGGCCTGATGGGTCACATTTTGAACTTTTGTATAAAGCAGTATCAAAACTGGATGATATTAAAAGAATAATTGTTGCTGACTTCTTTACCTAAACTCTAAGCAAGCCCTTGTTTCCTGTACTGTCTGAGAGTGTAAAGGGCAAGCTTTAAACCTGATAGAAATACAGCAATTCTTTTAAGACAGAACTGTTATTCTGAGGATATGTGAGGCAGAAGTTGCTCAGTGAGTCTCGATGGTGAGGGTGTTAATGTGTTTTAAGTAAACGTTGTGGAGAAGTACCAAACAACTGACTACAGCTGCATCCACGCAGGAAGCGACATTGAATTGCATCACATTTGTTTATTTTCTTAAATCAGCGTATCATGTATTATTCCTTAAATAATAGACTAATTAGTTGGGTTTATTCTGATTGGCTGCTTGTGGCCAAAAAAATGGATCCACAGTATTGAAATTCCAAAAATAATAATAAACGAAGGAAAGAAATATCTGTACCTGTACAAATGTTAGTTGTCACCCAGTAAGTCCACTGAGTGGGTGGTTGACTACAGGCTGCGTGTTTTTCCAGACCATGAAAAGTTTCGAGAGTTTGCTGATCCCTCAGCTACCCTGCTCCCCTCCTGATGTAGAAGCAATGCGCATTTACCTGATCCTCTCTGAGTGTCCGGCTCTGAACGACTCCAAAAACTACATTTCCCTCACCATCCCACTTGCCATGGCCATTCTCCGGCTGGACGCCAACCCCAGCAAAGTGCTCGGTAGGATGTTGTTACAACATACACTGAATGTTTAGCAACTAAAAAATGTACTGGAACAAGCAATGAGTGGCATATTTCCTGGCTTTTGTTATAAATGATTTGTTCAGTCCGTCATGTCGGATCACAACAAACAACTGCAGACCAAGTACAGCAGAGCCGTTTGACCTGCGTCTATGCAATTTGTAAAATGTTTTTTCTTTTGGAGTGGGGTGTTTATCTGTTATTCTGTGTTATCTGTAGCTGTACAGTTAAAGCAGGTAGAGACATTTTATAGCTTATTTTCGAAAAATGTAATATTCAGGTCAACCAGAGCCTCAATAAAATGAATTTAAGGCAAACGATAAATAGGCTGCGCCCTACTGACAGCACTGTGGAATGGTGGAACAACAGCAAAAATAGTGAGAAAATAAAATAAAGTTTTGACAACTCAGGGCTGCAGTGCGTCGCTGTAAATTTTACTAATTAACTAACCAAAAAGGCAAACAGATGGAGCCTTCTGCTTTGGGGCAGAGCTAATCTATTTTATGTGAGATCTATAAGGAAGAACATTGGCGCTTTCCAGTCATGCAAAAATCATGCAACTTATCCGATTTGATGTCAATGATCGAGAAGTCAGCTCTGACTTATACTAAGTTCTCTGATATATACTGATGTACTCTGATGTAAACCGATGTTCTCCAATGTATACTGATATTCTGTGATGTAAACCAGTGCTCGCCGACGTAAACTGATGCTTTCTGATGTAAACTGATGTTTTCCGGTGTATACCGTTGTTCTTCGATGTATACTGATGTGTATACTGATGTAAATCGTTGTTCTCCAATGTTTTTCGACCTAAACTGATTTTTTTCTGACAAATACCATTGTACTGTACAAATGTTTTTGACATAAACTGAGTTTTTTCCGACCTGTACTGTTGTAAAATTATGTTCTTTGATGTATGCTGATGTTCTCTGATGTAAATCTATATATACCGATGTTTTCTGATGAACACCGATGTAATCTATTGTTCTCCATTGTATGCCAATGTTTTCTGATTGTTTCCATTCCATTGTATGATTCCATTGTGTACCAATATTTCAGAGTTTCTCTGAGGTTACACTGGAATATGATCAGGGAAAATTGGTATAATAATTGGTGTCTTGTGAGCACAGCCTTACATACTATTAAATTTAATTGCAAATAAAGTAATTCTTAAAGAAGAGACACTAAAACGTGCTATTGTTTTGTTGCATTTTATAAAATGCAATAAACTGACTGTATCCTTTTCCAGTGTTGACAGACTGGAGGTGAAATATGACCTAAATTATGTAAATAGGTCTTCCAAAAAAACATCTAGCATTTCGTGATTGCAGGAAGTCGTTAAAAACTCTCTGGAGCAGCAAGGGCTAAATCCAGCAGAGATCTACTGTATGAGGAAACATTTAATGTCTCTGAGATGTCTGTGGACAAAACTAAAATAAGCAAACAACCCTGGACAGTAGGATTTGGTGTGCTAAAGCGTTTCCAAAATAGCTGTGGGGAAAAACCTTGAGTTACCTCTGCTTCTGTCTGAATAGGGTTACTGAGCTGAATGCTGATGAGGATGCTCAATGTAAAAATAGATATTGAAAGCAGTTTTGTTGTGTTTTCTTTGTAGATAATTGGTGGTCACTGCTGGATGATGAAGTCTTCTGCAGGTTGGTAGAGATGTACAAGAGTATTGTGGTGTTTCTGCTCACTAGTGGCAAAGCAGTCCTCATTCCTGTGTTTCTGGAAAGCTACATTAGCGCTACGCTGAAACTACTAGAGAAACTACACAAGGTAAATCCCTAATGTGGCCTTTTATTATTATTCATAATTTTTTCCCTGGGATTTGAAAATGAAGACATCAGGATTTGACATGAAGATGAAAAATCTGCAAGGCTTCACTTTGTCAAAAAAATATCTTAAGGAGCATCACAAATCAATCCCCAGTGACCGTCTTCCAATAATTACAGATACACACTATAAAAGAACAAGAGTAAATCAGTGCTGTGTGTGTGTGTGTGTGTGTGTGTGTGTGTGTGTGTGTGTGTGTGTGTGTGTGTGTGTGTGTGTTGATAGTTTGAAATTGGTCTCATTCAGCTTTTCGGAAGTGAAGCCCAGGTGCAGTTTCCTCACAGGGGAATGCTGTACTTGTGTATTTTTAGACACAAAGCACCTCATGCACAGCTGGAAATATTTCCAGAGCTGGTGCCTAATTGCAAGCTGTTCTATGTGGGTTTTTTTTTTCATTATTTAAAAGCTTGTCATTTTTTGGAAAAATAGATTCACCAAAGAAGCAAAATGCTAATCTGGCAACAGTGATTCAGGGGGTGCTGTTATTTTATTTCAGCACATTGGACTTCTCATTTGTAATAATTTGTAATCTCATTTGAAATAAAACTTGAAGAGTGAGAATGACCGCCAAGTAGGGTTGCAAGATTCTGGGAACTTTCCATGGGAATCAACAGGAATAAACTGGTAATTTGCACAACTGCAGGTTAGTCAATAACAGGAAACTTTAAATGTAGTTGAAATAAAACATCTTGCATTGTAATCTTGGTAAAAACAACCAGATTTCATGCAAATTTAGCTGAAGTTCTACACTCTGAAGATACAAATCAAGTTTATATGAAAAATGCTTGCATGTATGTCCTCTCATGACAAAATTAAATGCAGTTTGTGTAAATCACCCAAAATTTCAAGTTAATTTTAAAGGAAATTCCCATTTTCAACTTGGAATATTTCCAGAATTCCCCAGCTGATGTTCCCTGAAAGGTTTTATGTGTATGACTCGGGTCGTAGTTCTGGCACTATATACATGAGTGTTATGCTTGTATTAATGAATTTCCTATAATATTTTATTGTTGCTTTAACAACAGGAACTTGTATTAGGAATGCTCCATCTAAAGGCAAAAATTACTACTAATAATTTAGTAGAGTTTTTTGCTGCAGCCGCCTTACAGTGGAATTAAAAAATAAAAAAAATATCTTGGTTCAGTTAATAAATTGAATGAAAAGGATACCTCGAGTGTTTTCATAAGACTTGGCTGCATTAACTCATCCACGTCAACAAGGTTGTAATTAACTAAATCAGCATTTTCCTATAAGGAAAGCTTAAACGACTCCAGCAGTGTCGATTACCATATATGGAAGGGGCCTGACCCTTATTACATGGGGCACCACGCATGTGCAATGTATGATCTCTGCGGGACCTAAGGAAGTCCGTGTAGGTACCTCGCTCTGGGACGTGCTCGCTGTGATCGACTATGGTGTGGTTTGATATGCTTGACACCTGTGCAAGGATAATGTGACCAATGTCCTAAACAAAAATAATGCCAGGAAGAAACCGGTCTCTGAGATATAGCACAGCTTTTAAACTCTTTAAAACAAATGATAAAGAAATGTAAATGTATTTTATTGGCACAAGTGGCTATTTCAGGTGTGTTATTCAGAACTATTCAGTTCAGCAATTCTACAGTACTATAGAGGTCCTACCTGCATATTATAATGTCGGCGGTTAAAAACAATATCACCACTATGATCATGATGCTCTGTAAGATACTGAGTTTAGACCTGCTCATTGTTTTTGTTGTAAGGTGAACCAGAAAGCCCACCATGTGGAGTATAACCGCTTCTACATCCCCGACATCACCAGCCTGGTGGACATCCAGGAAGACTACCTCAAATGGTTCCTAAGCAAAGCCGAGATTGTGAGTAAACCCCGCCCCCTCCTCCTCTTTTACTTTTCCTTCTCTCTCTGTTATCTCTCCAGCTCCTGCTGGTGCTAAGTCACTCTGATGAGTGTTATTTATTACCCGGTTATTTATTAGCACAGAGTGATGGTTTAGGTCACTCTATATCCTCTAGTAAAACATGTCCTCCTATTGCCAGCCAGCTCCTACAGAGTCTCATTAAACTGTCTGAATGGGTCTCGGTCATGAATCAGCATGATGGGATGTTGTGAAACTGATCCCCCTCCCCACTCCTTCCCAACCCCCAAAAAATCTTTTCAGAATAAAACAACTAATATAAAGTAATGAAGGTAATGAAACAGTATGATTACATTTTGTTTCTTTACATTTTGTTTATCTTATAGAAAATGCGTTCTCCTCCAGTGCAGGTAGGTTATTAAAAGTATACCTTTTTTTCTAGTACAATTTCAAACTGTTAAAAATTAATTAAAAATGACTAAAAGTGCTATATTTTCAGAATTCGGTTACGTTATGTGCCTATCCGTTCATATTGAACGCTCAAGCTAAGACAACTATGCTGCAGACGGATGCTGAATTGCAGATGCAGGTAACACCCTCCCATTAAACTGCATGTTTCTTGTTTTTGTCTTGCTGCATTTTTATTACATGTATTGTACGTTTTCATCATAAACCTTATAAGCGGACCCGATTACAGTTTCCGTGAAAACGATTCAGCGTGATCATTAAAAGGGTCTTTTATCACTTATTAATGTTTAAGATGGCGGTGAGCGGCGCCAACCTGCACAACGTGTTTATGCTGTTAACCCTGGAACCCTTGCTGGCACAAAACCCGTTTCTCGTCCTGCACGTGCGGCGGGATCACCTGGTCAGCGACGCGCTGCGTGAGCTCACCATCTATAATGATGTGGACTTAAAGAAGCCCCTAAAGGTCAGAGGTCACCGAGACTTCTTTGTTGTGACCTGAGAAACAGTACCCAAGTTGTTGTGGTTTTGAACTTTATTTTTATTTACGCGTGTATTTATTTATTTATTTTATGTAAATAAATTTATATATATATATATAGTATGCGCTGTGTGAGCAGAGTAGAAAGAAGGAAATTTAAAAAAAAAAATCTTCTGCGACTCCCACTACAGGTGATTTTTGACGGTGAGGAGGCAGTGGATGCAGGAGGAGTCACGAAAGAGTTCTTCTTACTGCTGCTGAAAGAGCTGATGGATCCAGTCTATGGCATGTTCACCCATTACCCAGAATCCAACCTCCTCTGGTTCTCTGATAAAGTGAGTCTAACACAAAGTCCAGTTTTAAAGTAAATGACCAAATCAGTGACCTGCGTGGGCCTGGGGGATGCTGCATATTCCTGATTCCCGGCATTTATTTTAAGAATCTGTGCTTGACTAGGATTGACGGGATGATACAGTAATGATAGTTAAATTACCATTAGCAGCAACATTAAACTTCACAGCCTGGACAGTTGTTTCACTTTGTATTTAAAGACTTACTAACCTCCTGTTTTTTGTCCTAATAGGCTTTAAATCAGTGTATTAAAGGCACTCGGAGGGTAAATTAGTTAAGAGTAGGAAGAAGTTGGAGGTAAATGACCTAATAACAGTTCTGATATAAACTGTAAAAAAACACGAGTGCTCCAAGTACCTTAATAGAAACATCAAGTAATGCGATTTTTATTCATTATAAATTAGATTTGAATTGTTTTTAATACAATCAAGTTGTATACCAATCCCTTCCTTACTTTACAGCTGGTGCTTTCAACCTTTTTTTAAATGTAGTTAATTTATTTTATTTTATGTTATTTATTTATTTATTTATTTAATTTATAGCTCAATTTAGTTGTTGCGTCCGTGCTCATGTGCACAACCCAAAAAATAAAGAAAATTGCAGGAGAAATAGATCTTGTGCCTGTGCCACCACCGTTAGCGCTGAATGCACTTGCACATCGCAGATAATGTTCTTGCTTAGTCAGTGTTTTTTCTTCTTGAAATATATTATATTATATTATATTATATTATATTATATTATATTATATTATATTATATTATATTGTATTGTATTGTATTATATTATATTATATTATATTATATTAAATTATAGCTGTTTCTTACCTAAAACAAACCAAAACAACATTGTTACATCTCCGATTTCAGGCAGCGTGCAGACAAACACTAAATATTTCTTTCATTTTTTTTTTTAATTTTTACTTCTTCCAAGAGGGAGTGTTATGAGCTGGGTTTTGAGTGTCTGTCTGTGTGTCTGTGAACTCGAAAACTAATGGAGAGATTTTCATGAAATTTTCACCAAATGTGGGTCTTGATCCAATGAAAAACTGATAAGAATTTGGTCCTGATCTAGATCTGTACCCAGGAGGGTTTTGAAGGTTTTTTTTGTTTAGCATTGGGCAAGGAGGTGAAAATCACCCACAAAGGATAAAAAAAACTATTCAGCTCAAAAATAATTGCATAACAAGCCCAAAGAGACACCATAATTCTATATCATCTGCCAATAAAACCTGGATTGAAAATTTCAGAGAGTGCACTATCTTGGTGGAGGTCTGCACTCCCTGAGTGCATTTTAAGTTTGTAACATATTTTAAGAGTGCTGTGGGATCCCAGAACAGGGATACATGGGCTCCTTTTTAATTCATATATGTACTAAGGGTATTATGAAAGAACTGGGCTTGTGGGTCACACTGCAGCATCTCCACTAAGGTTAATGCACAAACCGATTATAAATTACAATCTGTAAGCGGAGCACTTGGAAAACTCAAACCTCTGTCAAGCCTAGCAATCCCCCATTTGAACCAAAATGCCAAAAACTCTCCTATGTCACAGTGTTAAAGAATCTTTTAAAAAATTCCTGTATTCAGTATTTGATCCGGATCATCTCCACAATAAAAGGGTCCAAAGCCTGATCATTTCAAAAAGTCTAAGAAGTTACTAATGTCTATATAAAGAGATCCAGAATGAACCCTGTTAGTGAGTAATATGTACAGTGTTATCCATATAATAAACAGTTGAATGTAAATGTAGTGCAAAGTGCAAATGTATAAAAGTGGATGTTGTTGCTATATGGAGGTGTTTTGGACAACATTCGCCTCTTTGACACTACCGTCAGAGAATCCATCTCCATCCCCACAACGTGACTGGTTTTGCGGATCAGTTTGTTCAGTCTGTTTGTGTCTGCAACCCTCAGCCTGCTGCCCCAGCATGCAACAGTGTACAGGTAGGGCTGGCCACAACGGACTCATAAAATATCCTAAGCAGTGTTCGGCAGATGTTAAACGACCGTAGCTGCCTCAAAAAATAGAGCCGACTCTGGCCCTTTTTGTAAAGTGTGGTAGTGTTCTTAACCCAGTCCAGTATTGTCAGTATGAACTCCAGGGTATTTGTAATCCTCCAGCATTTCCACATTGACACCCTGGATGGAAACAGGGGCCTGCTGGATCTCCTAAAATCCACAATCAGCTCCTTGGTCTTTGTCACATTAAGCTGCAGATGATTCTGCTCACTCCATGTAACGAAGGAATCCACAGCAGCCCGATATTCCATCTCACCTCCACTGATACATCCAACTTCAGCAGTGTCATCAGAAAACTTCTGAAGATGGCAGGTTTCTGTGCAGTAGCTGAAGTCAGTTGTGTAAAGAGTGAAGAGAAAAGGGGAGAGGACGGTCCCTTGTGGTGCTCCGTTGTTGCAGACCACTATGTCCGACACGCAGAGCTGCAGGCGTGCATACTGTGGTCTTCCGGTCAGGTAGTCCACAATCCAGGGCACAAGAGAAGCATCCACCTGCATCGCTGTCAGCTTCTTACCCAGGATTGTCGGCCTGATATTGTTGAATGCACTGAAAAAGCATGACCCTCACAGTGCTCGCCGGCTGGTAGACACAGCAGGTAGATGACGGCGTCCGAGACGAGGCTGGTCAGGGAAGTGAAGGGGGTCCATATGTGGTCTAACCATGCGTAGGAGTTGATCCAGTATGAGTCTCTCGAGGGTCTTCATGACATGCGAAGTCAGTGCCACGGGTCTGTAATCCTGGGGCCACTGGGACGTGGGCTCTTTTGGTACAGGAACGAGGCGGGCACAGGCTTTAAGGACACGGGGGCTCACCCCATCCGGTCCTGCTGCCTTGCCTGAGTGTAGTAATAATAAAGACTAATGTAAATATCCAGCCTTAAAGGTAATATTTTTATCATCGTCATTCCTTCTGGTTGATTTTTATCTACCCTTAAAAGCTGTCTGCTGTTCTTTCTGGCTGTGTTATGCCAGGGTGAAAAAATATTGATACACAAAACATCACAAGTCGTGTCCCCCTCACGGAGACGATTGATTTTGAAGGATTTTGTTCTTATTCCTGGAAGTGTATTTACCCTGCTAGATTTGTAGAAGCACATGGAAAGCCTACACACTTATATACTGTATACAAAGCATGGTGCAGGATAGTACGTGGGCATCCGTAACAGGCTGTACAGTGTGTTTGTATTTTTTCCCCAAGTTAGTCGAAAATAGTCATTACCCAGGATTGTAGCTGTTTTGCTTTTCTGTACGTGACCGGTAGAGGGCAGGCTTGTAGTGTCTTGCACTCAGGGGGCAAAAGGTCAATGATCTTTTCTCTCCCCCAGTTTTCAAGGGTATAAGTGGAATTTTCTTAGGTCTGACAAGTTAGCGGACCAGTTCTCAAGGCATCACACGAATGCATATTTACACCTAGGGGCAAGTTTGTATCTGCAATCTAATCTATTGGCAATGTTTTGGGAGGTAGGATTCAACAGGAGAACTTGGGGACCCATGAGATGTGAGAACAGCACTACCCATTACGCCACTGTGCCATGTTAGATTGTTTATTTACATTTTTGTGAATGGTAAAGGAAAATATTTGCAAATCATTTACATATTGAAAGGCATTTTGTTTTCGAGTTGTCCGTCTGTCCATTTATATGTCTGTCCAATCTCAAGAACACATTAAGGGATTTTCTTCAAACTTTGCATACAAGTCTGCTCTGACGGATGGATGAACTGGTTAGATTTTGCAGGTCAAAGGTTAAGGCCATTGTGGTCTCGTGGGCCATTTTTGTGAAGGCGATATCTCAAAGGCTTTGAGGGATTTTCCTTAACTTTTAATATCCACATTGACTCAAGGATGAACTGATTAGATTTTAAAGGTCTTCACAGAGAAACCTCACAGAGACATGTAGGCGCCAGGCAGAAATTCTCAACGGACCAGAGTTGCAATTATCATATGATATGAAGTGTTGGTATGATATCTTATGCCTTTTGTTTTGCAAATAATTTTAGATATGAATCTGGAAGGACACTCAGAGTTATACACCTCCACCAAGACAATAGCTATGATATGCAACTCTGCACCTGTAGCCACATTATATATCTGGATTATACAGTATCGATTGGCATATCTTGTGTATCCCAGAAGAGTACTGATACCCATGAATGTGAACTGGGATGTGCATTCGTCCAGGGTTCGTACGAGGTGCTTGAGGTCATGGAAAGTACTTGAATTGAGAAAGTGCTGAAATTTCATTGAACGCAGCGATGTTTTTAATACACACGCACCCCCCCCTTTTTTATTTGTTTGTTTGTTTTTTTTTTATTTATTCATTTGTTTGTTTAAAGCTCCCTCTTTTCCCCAGGAACAACATGTGGCGGGTTGCGTGTACTTTTTTTGGATTGGCTGATGCTAGAAAGGGGTGTGTCCTTTTTTTTTTCAGGAAAAAAGCATAGCATGAATTATTTGTCTTAACTCTGATTTTACTTGGCCTATCAATAGCATTTAAAACTGGTATATAGTTTGAAGTCTGCACTTCTGACACATGTTGAAACTGAGACTCGGAGAGACTGCATTTTCCTGTTACGTCATTTTAAATCGGTCATGTGATTCGGATGCGACTGCACGTCCAGTGACTCCTGGAGGTCAAGAGTATTTTTGACTGGCTTGTTCAAGTGCGTCATACATTTTGCCCAATCACAGATGCCGAAAGTCAAAAGATAACTTTCATAACAAATACTTATGAACAATACAATAGTTTGTGTTGTACAGTAACACGTGATAAAATTTGCATTATGTATTTTTTTTTTTCTTTCTAAATTTAGTTGGCAAATATATATTGTGAAATTTTTTGCAAAGGCATAATAGAGTCATTGAAAAATCCATGGAATTGTTTTTTAGAGGTTAGGAAATTGTGTCTGTCCTGTCTTGGAAAGTCATGGCAAAGTCCTTGAATTTAACAACCCTGAGGGTGTACAGACCCTGTTCATCATATTTCTACATTTTTGACATTTACTGGCTTGTGTAAGGAATAGCGAATACCATAGCAACATTAGATAGATCATTTATTACCACAGGATGTAATAGGATCTTTCCTGGCCTGTATTACACCTTTCCATTAAGTTTCATGGAAATCAGGTTGTGGGGTTGTGTGCAGTCCTACGTACTGTAAGACAACACCGAGGACCTAAGGTAACTCCTTACTGGAGGTGGAAAACAAATCTGCAGAAACTGAAGAATTTCGCAAGGCGGTGTTTACTCAGGCAGCACAGTGAATAGGTTTACTGCCCCGGGTTTGACCCTGTTCTCCTAAGATTACCATCCGTACAGTTTTTGGATGTGTTTTCCACATCTTTGCTTGGGTTACTTTCAGAATCTCCCACTCAAAAATATTCTCAGTACCAATAGCAAGTAGGCATGTGTATCCAGGTGTGAATGAGAGAATGGATTTGTGTGTGCTTTCTCTGCCGATTTTCTGATGGACAGAAGTTCCATGTCACCTTCCTGCCTCTGTTTAACAAATAAACTCTGAATCCGCTGCAACCCGGACTAGCAGAAGAAGAATAAATTAGGAGCTCATTAGGATGAAATTAAATCCCAATCATTTGGTCAAAAGGCAGATAGACTAGAATCTGCAAGATTTAACTGTTTTATTTACAATAAATAATGGATTGGTTTTGATTTTCTATTGAACTACAGTGTTTTGTTGAACACAACTGGTTCCACTTGATTGGGATCGTCTGCGGCCTGGCTATCTACAACTCCACCGTAGTGGACCTGCACTTCCCCCTTGTGCTCTACAAGAAGCTTCTAGATGTTTCTCCAGTGCTGGATGACCTGAAGGAACTGTCCCCTACTGAGGGCAGGTACGCAGATAAAATCATGCTAACGCACGCAAGTGAAGACAAATGTGTCTTGGCTGTAATTGTCTTTAGATTCGTGTTCACAGTAGGTGCTTTTGGACCGAACAGCTCTAAGGATCATTTGTGAGGAACTATCCCCTGGGGTGCTCCCCGCAAGCTAAAAACCACCATGTGGTTTATTTTTTTCTGTTTTTTGCATTTACACTGTCAGTGGGAACAATAAAGTGATGTCAGCCAGCCAACGGCAAGTATAGCCACTTCTTTGCAACATACAACAACAGCAGAATGGAGGATGCCTGATCCGAGCTGTGAGTTTGTTGGGTGTCACTGGTTTCATGACAATAACACAGTTCATTATGGCGTAAATATGGCAATTGCCAGGGCTACTGGACCAATTACTGTATATGTACGTCACTCACAGTTCCTATTGTGCTGGAAGAGTACCTACCCTGAATCTGGTAGGTGTAAGAGTACCTACCCTGAAATTATTTGCATTTCCTGCTGAGTGACCACACATGAAAAAAGGGGGGGTCCTTCCTCCGACAGTTAGAGGAACTGTCAGTAGTTCCTATGGTCTGAAATTGCCTCATGCTAGAATTCACCATTTAGGTTTTATTGCATTTGTATGTCATGAGACGGCAGCATGACCGCCAAACAGGCTACAAAATGTATGCTACACAAAAGCCTGTATTTCCCACAGGTTGTAAATAACTGAATAGATCTGAAAGGGTTTGCACGTTGTAATGAAGCCCTTATGATTACAGCAGTGATATCCCTGGGTGAACACGGAGGCGTTCGGTTTAAACACACTTGCCTTGTTTTCCAGCCCATGCACTTTTCAGGCTGTTATGTAACCGCCAGTTGTTATGAAAGGTTTAATTAGCGCACAGCAGATACCCTGGATCAAATGGACGACATGTGCTGTTAGCCACTAATTATTTCTAAATGTCAGCAGAAAAAATTAGCCAATGATCTTCTCGTTGGCACTAAGGAATCACGAAAAGCAAGGGCTGGCATTTATGTTGTAAACGTGTCGGCTAATGAATGTTTTGTTGATGTTTTCGTGTGTTTACTGGAACACATGGGAGGTATTTCTTTTACTGTGCACTCTTTTGTACACACTTTAATTGATATCAGCTGTTTGTGAACATGTTGAACAGTTAAGATAAGATGCTGCCAAGATATCTTTTATTACTGTTTGTTGTTTGATGTCTTTATATGTAGTTTACTGTTTTACTCAACGTTAAGAAGCTTCCAGAAAGACACAAGGAGAGCATGCTTGCTACTGATTGACAGCACAAGTGTTTGTCTCTTGTTAAGGGGTCCCAGCTGTTGCTTCATATTCTAAAGGCTTTACATGCATCATTGTTTGCTTACCAAATCTCTAAAAAGGGAGCGTTTCATACTGCCACTAGAGGCCTAATGTTAAAACAGTGATTCGAGATGTGGCACGTGTTGAGTAATGGAAAGCCGCAGTCTGTCAGCACTCTTAATCCAGGCGCTGTGGGACTGGAAGCCTCAGCTGGTGCAGTGAATTTAGACTGAGATTAATACTGTGCGGATGCTAAAGTTCAATGTGCAGAAAAGAACATCCAAACTTTTTAAATAAAAAATGTATGAGAAGGTGGAACTGAGGACACACTGCCCTTCATAAACACAGCCTGTATAAAGTTTTTTATTAGTATAAGAGTCACAGTGCTGCTGATTGTGATTCTCAACATGGATCTGGTTTTGATACAGGAGTCTCCAGCAGCTGTTGGACTATGAGGAGGATGACATAGAGGATGCCTTCTGTCTCAACTTTGCTGTAAGTTTTCATTATTATTAGTATTATTATTATTATTACCTAGAGGGGCTATCAGCGTCTGTCTGTATGTCTGTCTGCCTGTTTGTGAGCTATCTTTCGACAAAACTATCAGACGGATTTCAGCCAGATATGGTCAATATGTCACTTTACCTAAATTCTGGAAATGATTTGTTTTTGTAGGGTCAAGGTCAAAGGTCAACATCACAGCAAAATCATGTCATGTCATTTTCTGAACCGCTTAATCCTAATTAGGGTCGCGTGGAGGCTGGCGCCCATCTCAGCTAACTCTGGGCGAGGGCAGAGTACACCCCAGACAGCTCGCCAGGCCATCGCAGGGCAGAAACACGCTGACGGCTATGC
>JAOUQZ010000039.1:25511026-25523881 GCA_028564935.1 Neosilurus hyrtlii
ACCATAGACAGTGAGAGACATGGCCGGCATTTGATAACCCAGTTAGCTGCACTGGGGAGACAGCAGTGAGAACCCGTCAATAGTAGGGCTTGAACCCCCGACCTTGGGATCAGTAATCCAGTACCTTACCACCAGGCCACCACTGCCCGCAGCAAAATCATAAAGTTAGGGAAAAAATCCCCGTTCTTTAACATGGGGTGATTATTTTTTAGATGTTCATTAGATGCCCACAAGGGGACATTTCATTATCACCAATTTTAAGAAAACCTGCAGTCTTAGACAGATTGTTCAGGTTAATCAATGCAGTTGTCACCCTTATCCGTATGTTCCGGGCACGGGTACCTCTCAGTGCCCCTCTTCTTATTACTACTATTATTATTAGCATTCATCTACAAGTTTGTAAAGTAAATTTAAATATGGGCAATATCATTTTGTTTATTTTCTTTCTGATTGTTCAACAAGCAGACAAAGCCTGCCCAGACTGTCTCCCTAATTTCCCACTCAATTCCCACCCCTGAAGCAGCTCTCCCTTATGTAACAAGGGCCCCAGCTATCATGTGCTTTCTGTGAGGCACACGAATCCAATCTTTTCAACCTGCTGCTCATGATTGGCTAATCATAGCGATTGATAATGGAGAGAGTGTACCACCCCTCCTCCCTCCCTCTCTGAGAGTACGGCCAAATTTCCTCTCTTAGGCTCCCAGCTATGGATATCCATAGCATCATCAGGATTTGGATTTTTGATCTCTAGATGATGCAGCAGCCGTTTTAGATCCACTGAAGGGAACCTGTAATGTTCCAGTGTACAAAAACATACGATCCATTTGTTTTTTTCCAATTTGTGTGTGTGTCGGGGTGTATGGGAGTCAAGGTCACGTGTGTACACTCCTTGTTTAATATGGTATATGTATGTTAAACTTCAAGTTCTTGGTTTGTGAGGTCTTGAACGTTAACGGAGATGTTTCTGTTAACAGATTAGCCGGGAGTATTATGGGGTAACTGAGGTGAAGGAGCTCGTCCCTGGAGGAGAGAGCAAAACAGTGGACAAGTCCAACAGGTATATTACTTCAGGCCTAAGATGTATTTTTCGCTCACTACAGTCTTATGTACTGTCTTAAAGAGTTTAAAAAGGATCTGTGTGTGGGTTATGTCCTCTGGGACGATGCACCATGATCGTTTAGGCCTGAAGCCAAATGTTGAGAGAGAGAGAGAGAGAGAGAGAGAGAGAGAAAACTTGGGACAGAAATTAGAGATTTCATCGGCACTGCAGACAGATGGGACGCTACCACACACACATGCGCGCGCACATTGCATTAGGCTTTGGGCCTAAGCCCACAGAGCATTGTCCCAGAGGACAGTAAAACACACACACACACACGCACACGCACACACACACGCACAGTTATTCTGCCAAAACAGAACAGATCCACTGGCAGTATCACAAAGCAGCCATTTTAATAACAGCCTTGCTGTGGCTTTTCAGAACATGGCGTTCTGCCACACAGTTTCTGCACTAAAACGTAAATCAGCTGGTAGAATTCAACAATGTGCAGCATACAGGAAGGTCCACGATGCACTCCACACAGCATCTGCACTAAGGCTATCTGTACATCTCTGAGATTCATTTTCCTCTCTGTGTTCATATGTGTGTATGGCTCTCAGTACATCAATATGACGGTGGACTATAGAGTTTCTCTACCTTTTCAGCAGAAACATGTAATTTTGTTTATTTTTGAAGGAACACTTGGGGTGTGGTACTGTAGGGAAATATTAAAGTAAAGCAGCAGATGATGTGATACAGCCTGACATAGCACGAAGTTCCCAGAGGAAACCCACACAGGCATAGGGAAAAACATTCAAAGTCCAAACAGAAACACCCTCGCTAAGCCCAGGCCTCGAACCCAGGACCTTCTTGCTATGAGGCAGACATACTATTCACTACGCCACCACGACACCTATGGTGTATTTATATTTACATATCTAGTAAATCTAAATAAATAATCAGATAGATAGATGGATGGATGGGTGGAGAGAGATAAATTGACGAATGAATGGACAACAGAGGAAATGTTCACACGTGTGTGTTAGTTAAACCCTTCTAGCAAGATGTACTTGTTTGGTTTAAAGTGTAAGGGAGACTTGAGCGTAGCATCTGTATCTCTTACCACACGGTCGGCTGAGCCAGATATCCATCACAGAAATTAGGCAGGTGTCAAAACAGTGTGTGTAGGAGTAAAGTTTGCTTTACACACATACAGTCACAGAGACACTTTCATGCAGGACAGACGTGATGCTGTTGCCTGATCCTTTGAACAGATTAGAGATCCTCAGCCCGTGTTAGATTATAAAGCTTTAATTCAGTTTGGAAGCGTTTCAGGATTCACATCACAACACTGATGGACACCAGACGGACACCAGACCCTGCAGATTGCAGTGGGGTTGTCAGGGACACACACACACACACATACACACTTGTATCAGTGTTCTCAGGCAGGTGACAGAATGTCCTGTGTGTTAATTTAATATCTCATGACCAAGCTACCCCATCACCTCACTCGCCCACACCTTCTCACTTGCTGATGACACCGGCCACCTTTCTGTAGCTCCCCTGTCAATAAAACATATTTAACTTTCTGCCCTGCCTTTACTTAGATTTCCATTTACAGCATTTGGCAGACACCCTTATCCAGGGAGACTTACATTTTTATTTCATTTATACAACTGAGCAGTTGAAGGTTAAGGGCCATGCTCAAGGGCCCAATGGTGGCAGATTGGCAGTACTGGGACTTGAACCCCCAACCTTCTGATTGGTAACCTAGAGCCTTAATTATTGAGCCATCGCTGCTTTTTTAAGAACTTTTTATTCTCAAAGCATGTTGTGTAATATATTCAACAAGGTACCTGCACCAAAAGTTCTCAGATTTGTCTCACAGATGAAGCTGAAGCATGTAATCAACTTATTTACTCTCTGGTATAACTTTATTTATCAGCCATGTGTGACCTGATACCCTCTAGCATGTTTTTTTTTTTTCATTTTATAACCATCTCTCTATGTGTTTTGGTCCATGTAATTCAGAAAGACTTCTCTGGGCCATTAACCTATCTAAGATACCATCTTGCATTGATGTAACCTCAGATCCTATAATGGCAGCCTAACTTCCTGCCTACTGAACCGGAATGTGTGTGTGTGTGTGTGTGTGTGTGTGTGTGTGTGTGTGTGTGTGTTCCAGAGAGGAGTTCGTCCTGGCCTATCTGCAATATGTATTCACTGAGTCAGTGCAAGAGCTGTACTCTGCGTTTGCCAGCGGTTTCCTGAAGGTGTGCGGTGGGAGGATCCTCTCTCTATTCCAGCCGTCTGAGCTCATGGCCATGGTGGTGGGCAACAGCAGCTACAACTGGGAGGAGCTGGAGAAGGTGGGAGAGTAGCAGAAACACAGTTTCACACACACAGACATGCACATACACATATATATGTATTGTGTGTGTATTATGTAAATATAATAAGCACAATTTTATTTTAGATATGCAACACTTATATGATATGGTAATAATTGGTATTTTCAGCGTCCAACACTGCGATTTAGTGGTTAGCACGTCAGTCCCACAGCAAGAAGCTCCTGGATTCGAGTCCTGGGATTGGCTGTTTTCATGTGGAGTTTGTATGTTTTCCCGTGCTAGCATGGGTTTCCTCTGGGTGCTCCGGTTTTCTCCCAGAGTCCAAAAACATGGACATTAGGTGAATTGGCTGTTCCAAATTGCCCCTAGGAGTGTGTGTGTGAGTGTGTGTGTGAGTGTGTGTGTGAGTGTGAGTGAGTGTGTGAGTGTGTGTGTGTGAATGTGTGTGTGTGTGAGAGTGTGTGAGTGAGTAAGAGAGAGAGAGAGAGAGAGATGGCCTGCAATGGTCTGGTGAGGTGTTCAGGGTGTGCCCTGTTTTTGCCTGGTGTCTGATGAGATAGGCTTCAGCCTCTCCTTCTGACCCAAATAGGAGTAAGCAGTTTGATATGTAAGCAAATGAGTGGTGTTTTCATGCATAGAGCTTTAGAGAGGAAGGAAGGAAGGGAGGGAGAGAAGGAAAGAAAGTCAAAAGGATGAATAGAAAGGGAAAGTAGAGGAAAGAAAGCTGTAGAGAAAGTAAAGTAAGAAGAAAAGAAGGTAAAGAATGAAGGAAGGAGAAAGAAAAAGAAAGAACTAATGATCGGGGGGGGGAGAGAAGATGGGAAAAAAGGAATGAAAGACAACCAGGAGAAACAACAGGAAAGGAGGGAAGGTGAAATATGGGGAGCGAAAGAAATTGTAGTGAAGAGAGGGTAGATATATCAGTGACAGGGGTTATGAAGTGAGGGTCGAACGCATCGGAGACAGGAGCGGCGTACTGGAGGAAACCAGGTTACAGGTTGTGTCGTCGGCTTCACCTCCACGTGTGCTGCTGCACGTGATCTGATTGTGCAGTTAATTAGAGTTGTGTTTAATGCGTATCAGTTGTACAAAGTCTTGAAGTAAGACTGAGGAAGAGTTAATGAGATTGAGTTCATATTTATAACCTTTCTTGCTACCCGTTTAGTTCGAGTTGATCTTGTACGGAAGTGTGTCGAGTTAGCAATGTGTACAATGTTATGCAACTTAGCTGGTTAATTTTGTCCCCTCAGTAACACAATCTGCAAATCCCAGAGCATGTTTTCCTTCCGCTGTCCTTTTGTCTAACTCCGTAACCGTGTCCGTTTGGAAATATTTAAAAGTTTCTGGGCCAGCGCAGTGGCATTGTGGTTAGCATATCCGCTATACGGCCCTGAGCTCGGCGAGGGTGTTTCTGTGTGGAGTTTGAATGTTATCACTGTGTTTGTGTGGGTTTTCTCAGGGTACTCTGGTTTCCTCACCAAAGACATGCACATTAGGCTTATTGGCTGGTTAGGGTTTAGAGCACCTTCGCTTAGAGTCGAAGGAGATAGACTCCAGCCTCTCCGAGTAGGATCAAGAGATTCGGTGAAGAAATGAATGCTAAAAGTTTCAGTAGTGGAACTAACTGGGTCACCACTATTCAGAAACTCCAGAAGATTCCAGCATGAGGTGGTGCATGAAAGCACTCGTCATATTTTTTTTTTTTAATAATAAACTGCTCAAATGCAGCTGTTGTGTATTAATTTCAGTCTCAGACAGAAAGCATGCTGGGTAATTAGGGTACCAGACGGCTGGTTAGGTAACTCCACACCTGTGTCTCATTGTGGAAGCTGCGCTCTATCTCTCTGTGTTAGACAGAATGTAGGAAGTGTCTAAAACACACACACACACACGGAGCTCTAATTCTGTCTTCCTGTAAAAACCACTTATCTTGTACATTAAATAATTCCCCAGTTTTATTGATGATGTTTTTTGAACCCTCTTCTCTTTGACTGTGCTGTTATGCTGAAGTGTTTCGTGCTGCTTTACAGAATGCCAGCTACAAAGGCGAGTTCTCGGCCTCCCACCCTACAGTTCGGATGTTCTGGGAGGTGTTCCACGAGTTCCCCTTGGAGAAAAAGAAACAGTTCTTATGTAAGTGTCTCGGTACGCGGTTATATTACTCAAACTGTTGCATGTGGTTCAGCATTCAGACGTACGCCCTTGTGTGAGGAAGGCGTGGTGCACTGCAGGAGAAGCTGTAGGAATTCATCAGCTGAGAGAAGTTCAAGTGAAAAGCGGGCGCACAGAGAAAAGCTGTCCAATCAGCGGTGGAGCTTGAAAGAGCAGTGTGATGTTTAAACTCATGTTGTTAGAGGCTCAAAAGCCTCAGTTAATGTTCACTGGGGGTTGGACGTTTGTGTATTTCACAATCTCCTGCAAGTTTCACGGACAGCTGTGCAAAAAGTTTGCATGAACAGACGTGAAAAAAAAAAGGAAAGAAAAAAAAACATTTTGCGCTTTATCGATGAGAGCACTCAGAGGAGAATGGCCAGACTGGAGCTGACCACAAGGCTACAAGAACTTAAATAACAACAAGTTCCTCTCCTCTTAGCCATGAACAGGAAACCAAGTGGGCACAGACTCCCCAAAACTGCACATGTGAAGAGAGGAAAAAGACTAGGTGAGAGATAGAAAAAGGAAGGAAACAAAGAAAATTAATCAAAGGAAAGAAAATGAAATGAAAAAGAGAAGAATTGAAAAGGAAAAGGCAAGGATGGAAAAGGAAAGAAAGGAAAAAATGAATTGAGAAGAACAGAAAGGAATTTATAAATAGAAAGAAAGGAAGGAAAAGAGAAGAAAACAAAAGGACATGAGAAAGAAAAAAGCAATTGAGGAAGGAAGAAATTTAGAAAAAAGGAAAGAGAGGTAATTAATGAACGGGAAGAAAAATAAAAAAGGAATTATGTAAGAAAAGGAAAAAAGGTAGAAAGGAAAAAAAGAAAGGAAAGAAAAACAAAAATGGGGCAAGGTTACTAGGGAAAAAAATTAAGGAAACAATGAAATAAGGAAATAAGATAAAGAGAAATAAAACGAAAAAAAATAATGAAGAAAAATAGAAAAATTAAAATTATGACTTTTTTTGATGGTGGTTTAGAAAAAAAATAATAAAGAAAGAAGTTAAAAAGAACAAGTGTGAAAGGAATAAGAGAAAACTGATGGTGAAAAAGGAAAGAAAGTAGAAAGAATTGATGAAGGTTTAGAGGAGAAGGTTTCTTCAGCTGTTCAGTTCAGGTGAATCTGTTCCCACTGTAGGTCGTGTGTACGTCACTTTGTTTCGCAAACTCAACAAGGACGTTTCGGGACTATTTCTGATGTTTCATTCATTCACATAAACAAGCAAGAGAGCAGCAAAATGTTCCTCCTCTTTTTATATCCCGAATCGGAATAATTGTCCAATCAGTTGAAATAGATATCATGTAGGTCACTTTGTAGGTGTCTAATTACTAACTGTCGCCCAGTGTAGACGTCTGGCTTTACTTGTCCAAAAAGGACTTTCACAGGAAAAGGCATTTGATTACAAACCACCCACCCTGTTTTCTCACAACAGAATACTCCAGACAATTCTCCGTCTTCCTTCAGACTTGGTTCCAAGTAAGCAGATTGTGTTCAAAAGTGTGTAGGTAGAAGTGAACAGAGCCAATTACACTACAAGCTTCAATATTTTATAGCTTGTAGCCAGAGACTTTAAATACTCAATTCTTATTGGTTGGAATCGACGGAATGTCGAGTGGCCTGTTCCACCTAGCCCGAGGTGAAGAATTTTTTTTAGTATATACTACACTGGAACATAAGAAAAAGGGAACTAAAAGTTATATATGGCTTATAAAACAGGACACTGGTCACATTCGCTTTCTTTTGAAATTCCTTCGAGGTTTGAATCCATGAAACTCATTGTGTAGCTTTCTTCGTATTGTTTGAGGGGCCATTTTGATCATTTTCTAGCATTTCAGAGTCCGTGAGGTGAATAATTAGTAGAAGTGTTAGTAGTGAGGCGAATCCGCCGAGCCTGAGGTGAAACACTACGTAGGACCATAAGTGAAAAAGCATGCCAGAGGAAGATACTTACAAAACAAAACCGATTATGACACGGCGGGACAGTGACATAGTGGTTAGCATGGCCGCATCACAACAAGAAGGTTCTAGGTTCAAGTCCTGGGTTTGGTGATGGCATTTCTGTGTGGGGTTTGTATGTTCTCCCTGTCCTTGTGTGGGTTTCCTCGGGGGCATCCAGTTTCCTCCCACAGTTAAAAGATATGCACGGTAAGCTAACTGGCTGTTTCAAATTGCTCCTAGGTGTGAATGTGTGTGTGTGTGTGTTGCCATGCGATAGACTGGTGAGCTGTTCAGGGTGTACACTGCTTTTGTCCAGAGTAGGTTGAGATAGGCTCCAGCCTTCCTGCAACCCTGCTTCATTCAGGTCACCAACCAATCAGATTCTACCGTCAGCTTTGCTGTGTTCAGAAGTTAAATGTGGAACAGATGAGCTGCACCTGTACATGTATAAGTGTTACATTGTTTACTGTCCAGTGTTAAGACTAACAGTCTCCCTCTCTCTCCTCGTACCAGTGTTCCTCACAGGCAGTGACCGGATCCCCATCCACGGCATGTCCAGCCTGCGCATCATGATCCAGTCCACGTCGGCAGAGGAGCACTTCCTGCCCGTCGCTCACACTTGCTACAACCTGCTGGATCTGCCGTGCTACAGGAGCAAAGCGACGCTCCGCTCCAGGCTCACGCGCGCCATCGAACAGTACGAAGGCTTCAGCCTGGTGTGAGAACACATGGCCGTGCTCTCTCTCTCTCTCTCTCTTTCTCTCTCTTTCACACGTGCATACACACTCTCGCATCTTCACCGAGAACGGCCGACGTCTGTACTACCCCCAACGCAGAGCGCCTCTGACAGTGTGAGTAGGATCGTAAATATAGAGACACTGAACTCCGCTGAACTCTGAGCGGAATAAATCTTTTATTCGATTTTGTTTTTTCTTTTTTTTTTGTTTCTTTTTTTGAGTGTTAGTGCAAGAATTCCTGACGTGCACACTGTTATTCTGAGCGCCTTTTGCTTTCCTGTTCCTATCTGAAGTCTGGGATCAGGGTCAGAATCATGTATGGTAGACAAATCTGCCAGTCTACAGCGAGACAGGAAATATTTTCAGTTGGTTTGGAGGCACACCCGGGCGCTTGGGATTTTTTTTGGGGGGGGGTGTTTCTTTGCCGACTTGTTTTTTTTTTTTTTTCTCGCTTTCTCCTTCCATCTTGGTGGGAAAGAAAGAGAACATGCTATAAAGACAGAAACATGTCCTTGTCCTCTGCTTTTTGACTGGAGATGTCCAGACCTGCTGCTGAAGAGACGGAGGACGGAATAAGCCATTATCCAGACGTGAATAAAGCCTATTAATCCTCTCTGCTTATTCCTAACTCGACCAGTGACGTCCCGCAAGTCCATTTACTACTTTGCCTTTAATACGAGCCACTAGCGAGGGAACGCCTACTGCTTTCGTTTATTCCCCCCACCCCCAGCATTAGCGTGCATGCAAGTGTGGCGTCCAGAGTGAAAGCTGAGCCTGATAAAGACTGTTTAGTGACACAATAAATATGTATACGGTAAACCCAAAACTTGTTATTAATGTATGGGGAAGCAAACGAGTACAGCCAAGGATTGACGGCTGTAACTGACGCTGATTTGATGGAAAAAAAGGGAGATCCAGCAATAACATGGTGATGCTTCTATATGGGTTTGATCGGAAGGCCGGACTATGCATAACCATGGATCTGTGGAATGAGCGGAGCTGAGCGCTGATCCTATGCGTGTCCTGAGTCCAGGGCGGAGCTTCCTGATCGAACACTTCCTGATCAAAACACAGCAGTTAATGGTGTCAGTAATATAATAATATAATGTTAACAGGTTTCTCAAGAACCATCAACACACATCCCGTCTTTTTAAATGTTCTTCTGTTTACACTGATTAGGGCTCGAGCGTAAGCACCATGTGTTGATGGGATTTCTGATTTATTACATCACAATCCCTGAGTGGATCTTAAATACAGCGAGCTGCGTCTCGTATTCCGTGCTTTTCATCAGTGATGCTGAAAAATTCAGTCAGATTTCAGTGATGGAGTGATTTATACAAGTGGAGGAAAGGGTTGTAGGCAGGAGATTTTCTGCACTCAGGTAACATATAGAGAAAGGGGCGGGGCTTAAGACAGTGCTGAGAAAATGGAGGCTGGAGCCTATCTCAGCTGACTCGGGGCGAGGGCATGGTACACCCTGAACATTAGAATTTTATGCTACAGTTTGTGATTTGCGCATCGATGTCCGCCTTACAGCAACAAGGTCCTTGGTTTGAGACCCCGAGCTCGGCAAGGGCTATGTGGAGTTTGCATGTTCTCCCGGTTTCCTCCAGATACTCTGGCTTTCTCCCACAGTCCATAGACATGCAGATTAGGCTAACTGACTGTTCCAAATTGCGCCTAGGTGTAAGTGTGAATGGTTGTGCGTGTGTGTGTGTTGCCCTGCAATGGTCTGGCGAGTTTAGTGTGTACACTGCCTTCACCCAGAGTCAGCTGAGATAGGCACCAGCCTCCCCGTGGCCCTAGTAGGATTAAGCAGGTCGGCAAACGTATAACAGATAAATGAATCTTCAGTATTAAGTCAAGCTCCGCCCTCATTATTTGTTTTTTAAAATGATGTTGATGAATCAGGATGTTTTTGGTGTTGGAGCAGGAAGTCACTGTCCTGCGCTGGACTAGAGGCGTACAGCACCACATTCGCATGGACACCTGGTAATGTGGGTGGGGCTTTTTTGGGTTTTTTATTTTTATTTTTTTTTTATTTTTTATTTTTTGATGATTTGAGTTTCTTTAGCACTACTGCGTACCATACCTGAGGATCGTGCAGGGACGAAGACTAGGACGTTAAAAAGGGATTTCCTTTTCACAGCCACGACGCTCTGACATCAAGTATCGGATCAGAAGCACTTGGTGTGTGAAGTGACACAATGAAGCCATGTGATGATAGTGGTGATGAAGCTGCAGGAGAGGAACACTACACACACACACACACACACACACACACACACACACACGGTCATTGACAAAAGTCTTGTCGCACTTGTGGACACTCATGAATAAAAGCCCATATCTCACCAACCTATTAAGTGATTTTAATCAACTCTGCCTGACATCAATCTTACAAGTATACAGATTGTTTTGTAAAAGCAACAGGAAATTTTACATTTATATATACTTTTTACAGCTAATAAAAGATGAACATATTCATTCTAGGCTGGACAATCATGTAACATCAAATTCTGGATCAAAGTAATTAGTAAATTAGTAAAATATAATGAAAAGTGCTTGATTGAATAAATATACATAAATGCAGGTATTAAAGCAGCTTTAAGACAATTTATAAAACCTTGTAGAACTGTAGAAACCTTCAAGATCTCCTAAAAGTAAATGAAAATAATTTGTAAGCAGTAGTAAGAAATTTCAGACCCCCTTGGTACACATGGGTAAGCTTGGTCACGCAAGGAAAACAATCCACAGAACAATTGGCTGCACAAAAGTTGTAGTTCCTCCTGATGACTCCCTCAGAAGCTCCATTAGGACTCCTAGCTGTGAACTTTACAATATATTTCTTGCAGTAGTCACCATCCACCATCCAGGTCCTGTACAAGACACAGCTAGAACACCATGATGTGCTTACCAAGGCCCGAACACATGGAGACTATTAGCAGAAATCATATTGCTATGCCACCATGTTGTTACTGACCAGCTAGAAAATTGCTCGACCCAGAGTTCCTCGAAGAGCCAGTGATGTATGAAAGTAAAACATCATGGTTTAGGATCACCTCTAGTACACAGGTATCACAAAGCCATGTAAGATGGGTGGGAACATTACCAGACAGAAATATCAACAGATTTTTGCTTCCCATTATGTTTCAAACCTACAGGAGACTCAGATTTCTCACCATAGGGTTGATAACGCACTGTTTTCTGACCATTTGATGAACGATCTGCCCTCTAAAATAGGTTACTTATGTATTAAAAATGGATTACAAGTGTCTTGGCCCTCAAGAATTTTTATTAGCACTTACACATTAAAATTATTTGTGATTTGAACATCCTGAAGGTATCTGATTATTTTATTATGATAATTATTCATTATGACCAGCACCGGGGAGTCTGGTATCATATCATGTTTGCAGAGGCACTATTAACCTTGAGTGATGATTTTAATTCAATATGATGTTATATTTGCTACAATATTATATATTTAGTTATAAACAAGGCCGTTTGATTATTTTTCTGCTATAAATATAGTCTTGAAAGTGAAATTAAATTTGTGCCGCAAGACTTTTGTCCGGGTAAAAACGGGAAGGTTTATATTTAAGAAGCTGTAAAGATATTCAGTTCCATCAGAGGGATATTTTAAATCATAGTTCATTAAAATCAGTTAATAGGTTGGTGAGATATGAGCTTTTATACATGAATATCCACATGTGCAGCAAGACTTTTGTCACTGACTTGCACACACACACACACACACACAAACACACACACACACAGTGTCCTCTCGTTCTGCAGTATTCATTCATCCACACTGGAACAAACAGCACTGAGAGTTCCCGTCCGATACTTTACTGTCATCTTCAGAACTCAAGGGCTTGTTAGTGGCTGCTGCTGCATTATTTTAGTAAAATATATTTACTTTTATACCTCTTTCAAATGGAATATATCCTTTTATCTATTTTTCTTTTCTTTTCAAAACATTTAAATTAAAATGGAAATTACAACCTCTCAATGTGTTCTGTGCTTCATGCGGTTTTTAATGATTCTCTCTCTCTCTCTCTCTCTCTCTCCTTCTCTCCTTACTTCCTTCATACCATCTCTCACACACTTCTTCCTTTCTCTCACTCTCTCTCTCTTCCTCCCCACTCCCTCTCACACCCCCCTCTCTCTCTGTCACTCACTCTCTCACACCATCTCTCTCATACTCTCTCTCTCTCTCACACACACACACCCCTCTCTCTGTCACATGCACTCACTCTCTCTCTCTCTCTCTCTCTCTCTCTCTCCTCTTACTTCATTCATACCATCTCTCACTCTCTCTCTCCATCCCCACTCCCTCTCACACCCCTTTCTCTCTGTCACTCACTCTCTCATACCATCTCTCACTCTCTCTCCCTCCCCACTCCCTCTCTCACACCATCTCTCATACTCTCTCTCTCACACACACACCCCCCTCTCTCTGTCACATGCACTCACTCTCTCTCTCTCTTTCTAACTCCCTCTCTGCCTCCCTCTCACACCCCCCTCTCTCTCTGTCACTCACTCTCTCATACCATCTCTCTCACACACTTCTTCCTTTCTCTCACTCTCTCTCTCTTCCTCCCCACTCGCTCTCACACCCCCC
>JAOUQZ010000039.1:25524956-25560027 GCA_028564935.1 Neosilurus hyrtlii
ACGCCCGAGCTGGGAATCGAACCCAGGACCTTCTTGCTGTGAGGCGGATGTGCTAACCACTACGCCACCGTGCCGCCTATTTATTCTCTTTTCCAGACTAAAAAAAAAATTCATTTGAAATATTTGTTTAATTTTACTTGTATCATGGTATTTTACCAGCAGGTGTAACAGTATGATTCAAATTCGCCGGTCTTGTGTTCATGTCGAAGATATGGACTCTCAAATGAGACCCTGAGCAATCTTGAAAGGTTGAATTCCAACCTTGTTAATCTTTCGAATAAGTTTTTTTTTCTTTGCTAATCTGGTGACATGGTATAAAACATATTGTAAGCACATGGTAAATAATTAAAACCAATACCCCAATAGAGCCTACATGCTACATTATCCATGCTACAAGGCGGAGGCACCTATACGTACCACTCTAGTTTTGTTTGGGGTTTTTTATCACTGACTCGTTTGCCGAACCGCTTAATCCTAATTGGGGTGTGGGGAGGCCGGAGCCTATCTCAGCCGACAAGACAGGGTACACCCTGAACAGCTCACCAGACCATCACCGGGCCAGCACACACACACAAGACCATTCACGCTCACCTAGGGTCAATTTGGAACAGAAATGAGCCTAGTGTGCATCCCACTGTTTTTGGACTGTGGGAGGAACCCAGAGGAAACCTACGCGAGCACGGGGAGGATGTGCAAACTCCACACAGAGATACCCTCACTGAGCTCAAGAATAGAATCCGTGACCATGTCGTTGTAAGGCAGATTTGCTAACCACTACACCACCGAGCCACCCAAGACCTGTATTGGGGGTCTTCATAACACTGCACACCAAACCAGTTTTTAAAAAAAAACACAGCACACCAGTGAGTTCAGTAAAAATAGGTTTTGCTTTAAATCATATGTACAAAATGCAAATAAATCATGTACTAAAATGTACACACCCTTATTCATTATAAACCATCAGTGTTCACATTCAATAAAAACGAAGGTCACACTGCAAGATATCTCTTGGAAAAAAAAAAAACAACAACAGGAGAGACTAACATGCTAATTCAAAGCTCTGAATCTACATTATCCGAACCTAACTTTCTCTCTCTCTCTTTCTTTCATATAGAACTATCGCTCTGCAATAAGAAATGGCAGCCATGTTGCTATGACACTCTTGGCCCCAGTCATTGGTACACAGTCACTTTATAGTCAATAACAGAATGCAAAAAAAATAAAAATACACGCAAAATATCTGCTTCGCTGGTTATCTCTGATCGAGATGCTTTGTGCGTCTTCGCCACACGAAGTATCAAAAGACTTCGAAGTAAAATAGTTCGAAAGAATAGATTCTCACTCTAAGAAAAAAAAGCTTTAATGGGTGAATGCTAACATGTGCTTCTTGTCCTCGGTATGAAGGCATGACATCTTTTGAACTTGTTCTTTATGCTGCGTCACAGGGTGGGAAAGAGCTTTCCGCCCTCTTCTTCGTCCACGAGATCACAGACGAACACGATTGGTTGATTTTGCTGTGATTGACAGGGAGACTGTAGTAACCCTTTTCGTTGCACCCGGAGCACACAGCCACTTCAGCGAGCCAGACAAGTCTTTGGTATTTTTTTCCTTCTAAATCTAAAACCGAGTGATTAAAACCACCTGACTGGCAGTGTAACAGTATTCTCTCCATTAAAACAGAAGTGGGAATGAAATAAATCCAGCTCATTATTACTGTTTTGTAATATGTTAGACATACTGTATAGATATGTATAAAAACACCATTAGTGTGTTAAATATGCCACATTGCCACTGGTTTGGTTGATGAAAGCCACAACTGATTGGTTGATGGAGCTGGAACGGAGATACAGGGCATCTGTTTGCAGGCCAGCAGAAGGAGATCGTATCCCTCTGAGTCTGTGTTAGTGTGCGTGTGAAAAGTGGTAGAGAAATCCAACAGCGAGGAGGTGTAGGAGGAGATGGAAAAGGGGAGGGGGATCTTTTTCCGCCAAATCTGCCTGTGAGCTACAGATGGCCCAAAAACACCCAATGTGCGACTTCGACAGGAGGGCTTTCGATGAGCTTATTTAGCTTTAGCATAAGCAGAACCTGCTTGTTCTTGTACTTTATGTCCTTGATTCTAGATGTTAGATGAACTTCGACGAGTCTCTTTTGCTGATCAGGACTTCCAGCAGCTTCAGTTTGGCCTTGATGTGCTTGTATTCGTTGTATTCCACCGCCAAGGGCGAGCGATCTTCCTTCTGCACGTTTCTGAAGAACAAGAGCATCGTTATCGTTCCGCTAAGTGCTAAGCTAGTAGCCTGGAAGATACTTCAGGAAGTATTTTGCTCCTGTGGTGAAGTTTCTGCTTACCTGCCGTTTTGCCTGAAGAACTGATCCTCGAATTCACGCAGGTTCTTCCGGATCCTTTTCTTTTCCTCTCGAGTTTCCTGGAGTTGCTCCACCAGTTCCTGTCTGTGTTTGTAGCAGAAGCAGGATGTTCAGAACCAATGATACCACAATGTCAGTAGATTTGTTTATGGACAAATGTAATCTCTCTTTTTTTCTTTTACATGATGCAGTTTTAATTTGCATCAACTTTCTGAATCACTATTAATTGACAACATGCACCTTGTCTCATCCTCATTTGTGGCTGCACGGTTTTTATTATTGCACTTGTTTACTACGGTAACAAAGATGGGAAGTGCAAAAAGAATAAATATAACAAAACATTTAGGTAAAACAACACTCACATGGTGGCAGCGTGCAGGTTGGACAGCCTCATGTCGGTGCTGTTCTTTGAAGGTGACAACTCGTCTACAGGTGAAATAAACCCATCCACCTCCTCATCCAAATGGTCCAGAAATCCCAGCATGCTCAGCTCTGGGCGGACCATCAGCTGCTGCGTCCTGTTGTCGTTGTCTTCGTCCGAGCCGTCCTCTTCCTCCTACGCAGACAGTGTTTTACGCATGGTTAGTTAAATAATGAAGGGCTGAGCCGGGAAGATCTTGAGGTAAACTCCATGCAGGATTCACCCAATCAAAGCATTTACCGATTAACATTTATTGATTAATGAGGGGAAGGGAGAGAGGATCACACTGCCTGGTTTAAGGATGTTTAAGAACACTCAGCAATCCCGATCCACTGTGTCTGTTTGTGTATAACAATTTAAACAGGTTTCCTGGACTGAGAAAAGACCCGAAAGCCTTTATACTCTCAGTTTACTTCTATAGTCGAGGAGCCAATGCTGAATCCTATTTATAAAGGAGTTATACATGTGGTTATAACTGTGTTATAAATGTTGTTTGGTAAATAAGCATATTAGGATGAGATCGACATCCTAAGAGCTGTTCTTAAAGGGTTTCATCCAATGTTTCAGCCCAAGAGCAACAGTAAACAGTAATTCTAATACTATTTCGAGATTAGAGCGTGCTCTGATATCCATGCACTATGACTCTAAAGTCATCCCTCTTGTTTATAAACAGTTTGGGTGGCACAGTGGCATACTGGTTAGCACATCCGCCTCAGAGACATAAGGTCCTGGGTTTGGCTCCAGGCTCAGCGAAGGCGTTTCTGTAAGGAGGTTGCATGTTTTTTCCTGTGCTTGCATGGGTTTCCTCTGGGTACTCCAGTTTTCTTCCACAGTTCAAAGACATGCACATTAGGATAATTGGCTGTTCCAAATTGCCCCTAGATGTGAGTGTGAATTTAAATGGTTGGGTGTATGTGTTGGCCCTGCTGTGGTCTGATGAGCTTTTCAGAATGTACCCTGCCTTCGCCCAGTGTTGGCTGAGATAGGCTCCAGCCTCCCAGCGACCCTAATAGGATTAATCAGTTCGTGTAATGAGTACAAATCATTATTTTTTTGATTTAACTGTTGCTCCACTTTCCTAAACAGCTGCCCTAAGACTTACATTACAAAGGTGGTTAGCAAGTGTACAGCTTTCCAGTTTACTGAAACATGTCCACGCTGGACCGCGGCAATCCTACACTCACACACACACTTCAGATACAGTGGATGCGGTTAAAATTTGACAAAGTACTCCTTTAAGCCTATTTAAACATCAAGCAAGTCTCCACCACTCTTCCACTCTTCTTCATATCAGCACACACCATGCACAAGAAACACATGTATGAGTTTAATCAGAGTTTCAAAATCACAATTAGTGAAGGGGTGGGGGGTGGGAGGCTATTGATTTATGTGACCCTGAATCAACAAGCTGCAATCAAGATCGGTTAATTCTTGAGGCTGGAGGCTAGATCGTTTCTGATTGGTTGAGCAGCAGCTCTTCACCTTGCCGTGGTCGAAGAAGAGAGCAGGTTCCCCCTCGATAATGGGCTGCAGCTGAGGGCCTCGGTGCTTGCTGGATGGAGAACCCTGCTTGTGGAAGGTCATAAGGAAGCAACCACTCAGAACACTGACCTCAGATCAGCTAAAAGTCGGCGCTACGTTATACTGATCTTAAATCAGTTCAGTACAGAAGTTGCATCTTGTAATATTTTTACAGTTATGTCGTGTATCCAAATGCTATTTGTGGTAACTAATGTAACACTAACGTCTCAGTCAGAGCTTCCAGTCCTGTGTATCATGTTTTCAAATCTCATGGCTAACTCACAGACACAGTATAAGTATACTGCCGTAAAATAGAAATCCTGCTGTCAGACAGATGTGTAGATATTCAGACAGAAGGAAGACGTCTGTACTTACAATGACTGGAATTGTGGACGCTCTGCATAGGATCTGCTTGACGAGGCGATATCGATCGTACAGCGGCTTCAGGAGCTGTCTTTCAGTCTTTGTGATCTTGGAAGAAGAGAACTAAGAGTTAGTGTTGAACAGACGGGTGTTACTGCGTCATAAAATCTGAGCCAATCAGGTTCCAGTGTACAAAAAGTCCATGCAGCATGTTTAGCATTTCCGTGTGGAGTTTGCATGTTTCTCTCCATGCTTGCGTGGGTTTCCTCTGGCTACTCTGGTTACCTCCCACCGTCCAAAGACATGCAAATTAGGATAATTGTTATTCCAAATCATCATTAGGAGTGTGTGTGTGTGTGCCGCATTGGCCCAGTGTCGTCTGAGACAGGCTGCAGTCACCCCACGATAGTAATAGGATAGTATGTGTATTATTAGAAGTGTGATTTGTTTTCTGTTCTGTGATTAAGTCGAGGGGATACTGAGTCGAACTCAGTAAGAGTGAATGAGAATTTTGAACTTGTTTCATGGTGGATGCGAACCTCAGTGAGTAGAGAAATTGAGCTGTGTTTAACCTGTGGTTAATGAGCTGAAGCCCTGATCCAGATGAGAGTAATTACAGCACGCTTATTAACCTTGGTTCAATAACAAACTGCTTTCATCACTATACTGTTTTCTGTTGGCTTTTAAACGCGCCGGATGTGTTCAGCATTCTGTCAGCCTGGACGGTCTTGAGGATAAAATTGCAGGACAACGATTCGGAACAATGATTACTTTAGATCTTAGTCTTGACAAAATAACGCAGGCAGAACACAAGCATATTCTTCTCATCTGTCTATTCTGCAGCCCACACACACACACACACACACACGTACACAGCACACAACCTGTTTTGACGCATGATTCCCTTTCTTCTAGCAATCGGATGCAAGAAATAATTAGCAAAGTCGGTTTTATGTCCAAACACACTCACCGGTCTGCCATGGATGCCTTCATAATACAGCAGCGCTTTCTGCAGGGCTACTTTCTCAGCGCCAATCTGTTCTCTGGTCATGTCCTGTTTCGGAAGCACAGACATTTTGAGAAAAAGAAAATTATTTACAATAATCTGACCTGCACGTTATTAAATATGAATAGTTCATGAAACATGCCTGTACTGTAATGATGATAATAATAGTGATAATAAAAATGACAATAATAACAACAACAATAATAATAATAATAATGAAAATAACAACAATAATAATAATAATAATAATAATGATGATGATAATGATAATAAGAATGACAATAATAATAATAATAATAATAATAATAATAATAATGATGATAATAATAATAATAGTAATAATAATCATAATAATAATCCACAACCATAGTAAAATTAAGTGGTTCTGCAAATTAATAAATGAATATAGCTACTGTATGTCTGTAACAAAAGAACCTTATTGTTTGTACTGAGGAAGAAAATAATAGAACATTCAGTCAGATGATGACCATTTTATAGCTAACAGTGACTAAAGTAAGTCTTTTTAAAGCACTGACAGCTCGACACTGTCTGCAGGGAGTATGATTAGAACTAGTCCCTATGCCTAACCCCCCCAAACCCCCTGCCCACACACACACACACACACACACACAGTTCATGTTGGTTAGGCTAAGGTCAAACTTAATGACATCCCGTGACGATGCTAAACTGGTAGATACAAGTTTCCTTGAGAAAAGCACAGACAGAGACTTTGATGTGACGGAAAACTTGCTGATGGTTACAAAACAGTGGAGACTTCTTCCATAAATGGTAAATAAATATCTTCTTTTTTTTTTTTAACAAAGCACTGCAGTCATTATACTGTCCGTCTCTGTGAATGAGTAGCATGTTTTTAAAAAAGAGAAACATTAGCCTTATATGAAGCCATTTGCTGTCCAAGTCCCTAATTCTTCTTGATATAGTCCACCTGGAACTATGGTCAGAATTACTGACCAATCAGAACTGAGAATTCAGCAACACAGTGGTGTAAATGCTTGCCTTGATGTCGTCGGGTCGTCCGGACTCAGTGCGTTTCTCCTGCAGTTTGTTCATCACTGTCTCCAGCGTGCTCTCCACGGTGGGCTTGGGCATCTTGGCCTCGTTGCTTTTCTTCTCCAGCTGAGAGCCAAAGCTCTTGGGTAGAGTGTTGCTTCGTTGCCTTGGTAAAGGAGCTAAATCTTCCTCTGACTTTAGCAAGCTGTGCTCTGTGAGAGATCAGAGGAGATGTTTTAGTTTTCTCATTTCCATAAACGCTTTACATTTTTATCACTAATGCTTTATTATCCAGGATCTGTGTGACTATCTCATATATGTAAGTGCTGGATAGCTAGGATTCCTGGACACATGTGCGGTTCGCCAGAGATTTACGAAGTAGCTTACTCATTCCGCTGTTATGCTAAGTAGTCAATGACTGACCTTTGAAACGGAGAAAGTTTTGTGTATTTTGTTTAACAAAAGCGTCATGAGTATTGGATTAGCCTGACTTACAAGATGCTAAGCATGCTAATTCTTCCTTCCTGATTTGTACGTGAAGGGTTACAGGCATACCTTTGAGGTCTTTACGAAGTTTGGCCAGCTCATTCATCCACCTCAAGACCTCGGGGTTGGCTGCTTTGTCACTGTGCGACGGCTGTAGAAGGAAAACACAGCGCCCATTATTGTTGTCTCAGAAAACAGGAAACAGACCCACAAGGGGCCATTCTGAAACAGCAGTTCTGGCATCGCTTTGGATTTTCCTCCGGCTGTATCGTAACCCTTTGCAAAGTAGTGGAATTTTGCACAATGTGTGTGTGTGGGTTTTTTTTTTGTAATTACTAACCCTGTATTTTCGCTCTTCTTCGAACTTTTCTTCAAACTTGCGGATCTTTTTCTTGAGGCTGTGGATCTTTTTGGAGAGCTGTGTTGACGTGAGCTCCTCGTGTTCATTATCACAGGAGCCGAGCGAAGAGCTCCGTCGTCGGCTGAACATAAAATGTAATAGGAACATAATCAGTTTTTTCCATTCACAAGGTGATGGTTGTTTGTTGTTTTAGTTTTTTCCATCACCGTGAAGCATTATTACCATTCATTGGGTTGTTAGACTTTCACATTTAGTTGGAATACAGATGTATTGAATCTGCTCTATTTTACTACATAGCTATTATTTATAACCTCCACTAGGAGGTTATGTTTTCACCTGTGTCTTTGTTCTTTGTTATTTAGTCAGTTATTAATGTGTTTGTTTGGGTTTTTTTGGCTGTCTGTTTGTGTGCAATATAAGTAAGAAAGTTATGCACAGATTTTGATGATTCTGTTTACTAAAGTAAGGTGTGATACAGGTAACAAACCATTAAAATGTGGAGGTGATCCGAGCATTGGAACATTAAAAAAATCAACTACGGGCAATAAGTACAAATATTGTGTGAATGCATGTTTATCAGACACCCACTATTTATAATGAAAGCTGCACATTTACGCAGATTTTTCAGGTTAATCAAAGCACCTGTCACCGTAATCCATTAATGCCATCATTGTGACCAAAATCTTGAACTATTAACTGCTGCCCTACTTGTAACTCTGTTTGGTTAATAGCTTTAGCCAAATGAGCAAAATCCGGATGTGAAATGCAGCCTTTGGTGCTTTACCCAAAGTCGGAGTACTAAAGAGTATAAAACATAAATTATTACGCTGCCTTTCTCTAGTTCTTGATTGACTTTAGTTCCAGGTTTGCCCTTACCTAATGAAAGAGTGTGTGTTGGGTGGCGAGGGAGGCACCTCGGTGTCCTCCAGGTACTGCTGCGAATTCCCGTAGGCGTAAAAGCGTGGTGAAAGCATGGGATCTGAGTCTTCCTCAATCAGCTGACGGATCATTTTGCCGCCGGTGTGAGGTGAGAGGTGAGCTTCTTCATTCTCCATGTTGTCTCGGTGCCACGAGTAGGCTGGCACTGGTTCTATTAAAAACACACACAAATGTAGGTGTAGGCTATGGTTGCACAGTGTTCATGGATCAATACCAAGCAATCGAACTGGAAAAACACATACACTACCCCCATGCATACTGGTGCATATGTTGAACATGTGCTTGACCTTTGGAACCTCATGGTTAAACAAATAACTTTACAGGTTTTGTATTGTTTTTAAACTTCTGAATGTTGACACAGTCCCCAAACTGGAATATATAATTAATGTGAGCTTAATGGAAGAAATTCAGGCTTGTTTGGTTTGCCCTTGGACTGAGGAACAAAGCTTGATGTGAGAGAATAATAGAGTTTAAAAAATGTAATGCTGTTGCCAAGAAACAAGCAGTGACAATGCCAAGACTGCAGCAAAAGAAGCAAGATTGAAGAGCACACATACTGTACATCAGGCAAACACCCACTCGTCATGCTTCAAAGTTTAAATGTTTTTTAAGATATTTTGATTTGATGCAAAGTAGTATTCCCACAGATTATTTGTTTTTATTTCAACATGCACAGTAAATGCTGTCACTCTCACACCAACGCTGTTTATTGGCCATTATTGTGATGTGACAGACTGATGTATATGCACATGCCAAACTTTCCCTGATGAGCTCATACAACAAATCAACAGCCATTACTTCTAAATAATCAGCAATATTAAACGATGCTTAAAGGGGCCTATTCACTTATTTGGCATATTATATAAACATGAAATACAGTGTTATCTCTTGGGAATAAAATGGAATCCTCCACAATGTCTTTCTGAAACCATTTGGTTACTCCTGTGCACAAGTCTCAAAAACCCCTGCACTGTGCATGATGATATTAGTAAACAATCATTCATTCATTTATTTTTCTAAGCCGCTTAATCCTAATTAGGGTCATGGGGTGGCTGGCGCCCATCTCAGCCGACTCTGGGTGAGGGAGGAGTACACCCTGGACATTGCAGGGCCAACACACACACACACACACACACACACACACACACACACCTAGGGGCAATTTGGAACATCCAATAAGCCTACTGTGCATGTTTTACAACTGTGGGAGGAAATCAAAGTACCCGGAGAAAACCCACACAAGCATGGGGAGAACATGTAAACTCCACACAGAATCACCTGAGCCGGGGATTCGAACCCAGACCTTTGTACTGTGAGGTGGAAGTGCTAACCACTGTGCCATCGCAGTAACCCCATTATAGCCTTTTTTATTGTGGGGGGGAGATTTTTCTCTATTTTTCTTTCCTAATTCCCAATTCCACCAACCAGGGCAGGCATGCACATAACACTCAATGCTGCCACTTAGCTCTTTGCAAACAAATTAATTAATAAATAAAACTAATTTGGGGGCAATCTAACAACAGGATAAGTGCTATCCGCACTGTTGTATAAATGGGCTCAGATTCATGCCCATGATTGGCTGGTGATTGCTGTGAGTGTCAGGAAAGTGAGCGTATGCCATCCCTTCCTCCAGTGAGAGCTTGGCCAATGATCTCCAATGGATCCAGGTTGATTGTCCCACACCTTGTTGATGCACCACTTGGGAGCTTTTTTAAAAAATTCATTATTGTTTTTTTGGGGAGATTTTTCCCCATTTCTCTCCATTATTTAATCGTATCCAATTTCCATAAAAACTCCTCTTGAAAACGTATGTCTTCTTCTGTTTCTTAACCCTCGATCTCAGACTTTTCCGCTTTCTACGAGTGTTGCACTGCCAATCACACATGCACAACATCGTTTCTCAGGTCAGGCAGTCTTGGTATTGTTATTGTAAACAGACCCAGAACCAAAACCAGATGTAAAACAGGTGAATAAAGGATACTAAGCCTGTGAGCTGGGGTGGTTTCGCCAGGAAACCCAAATGAACTGATAATGCAAGATTAAAAAACACTATTGAATGGGCACATTTAAAGGTCTAAATCACTGTGACACTATGCCTGGAAAGGCCAACAGAGATTTTTGTATTTTTTTCTTTGTATCACTTCATAGTAACTGCACGAAATCCTGAATAGCTGAAATTTAACGGTGTGTGGAGAAAAAAAGGACGATCAAGCGATAACAGCCCTGTGTGACACATTTTGACTTAAACAGAATGAAGGCGTGGTATGTGAGAAAAGTAAAAATAATGCTGATGAACTGGCTCACTGTGTATACTTTGTACCCTGGCACTTACAGTCACAGCGGGTTTCCGAAACAAACAGCTTTGGCACTAGTGACACTAGGACAAAGGTTGACCCCCTCCTTCCCTGTCTGCATGTCCATTTCAGCAGGCTCATCTGCTGCGTGTGCAGCCTCTCTCCAGGGGAGATCCTCAATAAATTACTATTCCTGTGTGCTCCGGGTTTTTTTTTTCGTTAAGGCAAGACTTCAAAGACAAAGAGCGAGAATAAGACGTATGGGATTATCTTTTGATGGCAGAGCATTATCATGCAGTGTCATCCTTTAATCATGGGCCGGTGTTTAAAAATGAGTTCATCTATTAAAGGGTAAAGGGCCACTGATTTTAACCCGTTTTCATTCTGGGAAAAAGAACAGAACTAGTGTGAAAGAATGAAATGAAAGAATAAGGGTGCAACAATAACTGTTTGAAATTTGTTCCAATCAGTGGTGTAGTCGATGGGGTTTTTCCACTTCACATCTTCTCTGCTTTATTCCTGAGCTCAGGTTACTGTGTTTGTATTCCATCAAGTCCGTGTGGGTTTCTTCAGGGTTCTCTGGTTCCTTCTACCTCCTACAAACACGTTGTACATGGATTGGCTTCTCTACCCTGTGAATTAGTGTGTGTTCGGGGTTTTTTTTGCATGCATGCATGAATGCATGGTGCACTGAAATGGCCTGGCTTTCTGTTCATGGTGTATGCCTTCCCTACACACCGTGTTTCAGGGATAGAGCAAGTACGGAAAATGAATACATGAATAAAATCACCTTGGATGGTCGTTTCTCTACAGAGTTCTGAATAACACTTATTGACACCCACACAGCCCCTTCTCCCCCCTCCAGTTTTGTTCACTGGCACTTAAGAAGTAGTGGATAAAGCTTCAACTGAAAAGCACTGGACTGTTTCTTTAAACTAAAGATTATGTTTCACCCCACCCAAAAAAACCCACAGCAATACAAAGTATCAGCATGCCCAGCCTTTAGAGGAATGTCTGGACGTGATTATCAGTGTGCCCTAACTGTAAAAAAAAAAAAAACTATCCTTCATTACACAGCACCATTTTGTGGTTTGGTGAAAGCTAATAAAACAGATATGTGGAAAAGCAAAAAGCTGCCGCTGGCCGTCCTTTATCTCAATTCCAACAGCTCAATCAAGTTAAAGAGTAAAAATGACTCAATCTGGCAACTCTCCTAGTCGGGTCAGCTCTGGGTAGCAACGAGGAGACAGGCACTAAGTCTGTGCGGGGGTGAAGACAGAGAGTCCCAATGCCAAGGTCTTGGGGAGAGAGAGAGCATGGGTGTGTGCGCATGTGCGTACATGTGGACATGCAGGTTTGTGCACATCTGTAACTGGCAACTATGTAAGAAATTGGTTTGTGTATAGGAAGTGTGTGTGTGTGTGTGTGTGTGTTTTGCACGTTTAGTACAGACAGCAGAAATGGGCATGCTTGATTTCCTCATATATCAGCAGCCGATTTAATCAGTTTCCACAGTGATAATACAATCAGGAAGGAACTCAGTGCTTCCTCTCCTCCAAACAAACTTCAATCTATATTAAAACCCTGTGTGTGTGTGTGTGTGTGTGTGTGTGTGTGTGTGTGTGTGTGTGTGTGTGTGTGTGTGCGCCTTATAGCTTAAGGGCTTGCAGGACAATCAGGAAGAAAGATGCATGCATTTGTGTGTGCGTCCCATATATACAATATAATCCACAATACTACTGTCTCTTCTTAAAACTATGGTGATTGTTATAGCATTATTATTAATTACTTATACCACAGGTAGGTATCAGTAATAGCAATGTTATGACAATTATGGTTCTCCTTATATGTTTAATTCAACAAGTTCATGTCTGTCATGTGATATTGTTGCCACATTGCCCACTTCCTTTGGTGGAAAGCTGTTATTCTTACATGCTGTATACAAAATGACAGGATATTGTATCTAATAGGCAAGATGAAATCCATAACAGAGAGCGTAATGAAATGTTTATCTACGCCTGCACAACAGCATGACTCTGCCATGGAAATACTAATGCAGTCTCCTTAAAAAGTCCATGAGGTCTCCAATACAGGATTACACCCACTCGAGATCTCCCGAACAGCTCTAATCTCTCCAATTAGTCACAGCATGTTTGCTGAAACTCAATGAAAGCACAATGAAATCTTTAATTCAGAAAAGAAGTCGCCATGTTTTATTCCCAGTAAATAGAAACATGACCCAAGCAGTGTAATCGGATCTCTGATCTCCAAAACATAACTGAGTAGCTTTGCAGCTGCCAGCCATGTGCTGCAGGAGCAAAACATGCAGAAGAAGGGGAGGGGGAAGGAAGGAGAAGGAAAGACACTGACAGAAATCCAGAGAGACTCACCTCCCCAGTTGTTGTCCTCCATTAGAGCAGACAGGTCCAGGCGAGGAACGTCCTCACAGCCGTCTGAAGGCTCCGGGCCGTGGATGGCCTCCTGAATCTTCATGGCAGGCGTCTAGCAATAGAAAACGAGTGAGAGATCAATGCAAAATACAGCAGAGCAGCAGCTGGGCGCTCCTTAAGTTCAGTGGAGCCCTGCTTTCTAGAAGCCCAGCCCATGAGGCAGGGGTGGGGAGAGAGGGGGTGTGTCTTCTGCACCAAGCCCCCTGCCTGCTGATCTGTCCTGACCAGAAAAACATCCTCCCATCTGCCACACACACTCACACACACACACAGTCTTGTTTCTATGACTTCAGGGGACAATACATTACATTATTCCCTGGAGACTTACCCTAACCATAACCACTACTTGCCTAACTATCCTAACCTTCACCATACCCCCACCTTAACATATGCTTTCCCCTTACATTTTAATAATTTACATTGTGAGGACTTGCATTTGATCCCTATAGAACAACAAGTCACTATAATGTGAATGTGTACACAGAAAGTAATGAATACCTAGAACACACACACACAAAAGCTCTCTCTCTCACTCTCTCTCTGTCTCTCTCTCACACACACACACACACACACACCCAAAAGCTCTCTCTCTCAAAAACACACACACACACACATACACACACACACACACACCCAAAAGCTCTCTCTCTCAAAAACACACACACACACACATACACACACACACACCCAAAAGCTCTCTCTCTCAAAAACACACACACACACACACACACAAAAGCTCTCTCTCTCAAAAACACACACACACAAAAGCTCTCTCTCTCAAACACACACACACACACACACACAAAAGCTCTCTCTCTTTCTCTCTCTCTCACACACACACACATACACACACACACATATAAAGACTTCTCTCTCACACACACTCACACACACCTCCCTGTTGAGCCACTGTACACTTGTTTGTCTCAGTAGCTGGAAAAGGCGGGAGAGAACAGAAGAAGGGAGGAGGGGAAAAAGAGAAGGGAGGAGACGCAGCAGAAAAGGAACACAGTGAGCACGCAGAGCACGCAGCCAGACTGACAGGAACTTCTGTTATTGCGTACGTGTCCGCAAAAACCAACAGATTTATTTCTCTGTGTTTTTCTTCTCTTTCTGATTTGACTTCATTACTCACTCATTCATGTCTTTCTCCTGCTTTCTAAACACTCTTCCTTTCCGCATGCTGTATATGATGTGATATCCTTCTTAAACACACCCATGTCCACACGCACAACCCGGACGCACGCTCATATACACCCAGACTCTCAGGGTTTAGGTGTCAGGATTGGTTATTTTGGGAGCAGGGCATGGGTATGTGTTGAGGATATGGAATGCTTCTCCTCCCTCTTTCCCGCTCTGCATATCTGACTGCATGACAACAAGCGCCGCTAAGAGCTCCATTACCATCAGGCCTCTGACTGTGCATGCTATTACTGATACGACAGCACAACCTCACACACTCAAGCTCATGGACTTTTAATAGCTGGTACGCTGATCCAGACCAGCATGCTGCTTAAAGCCAGCACAACTCCATTAGAATTTATTTTTAAATGAACTTCTCTAGAACATTCTGCCATAGCAGGCCCTTGTCAAATCAACTAAATCCAAGCTTGAACCTGTCCGCATGGGGTCCAGAAAACAGATTTGGGTCACCCAAGTTCTCCACTTCCAGGGCTGGGCATCAGACAATTAGCCCTAATCTCCCCGACTCTGTAATTATTGCAATAACTTCACCTTCATGGTGTGAGCAGTTCTGTGAATCACATGTCAGCCTGCAGCTAAAAACCTCCTCTTGCATGATGACACGTACGCTGCATACCAGCAGACACAATAATTGAGCACTCCAACACGCCCTAAGGAACATTTCTAGAAAAATGTGTCCCGTTTTGCGAAACATGCCAACACGGTGACAAAAAAGGTGATTCTGACGGATTTCCTCTCTGCCAAAACAAACCTGAGATGACATCTTCCTTTTAAACCAGCCCCGAAATGAACTTGGCTGGACGCCATGTTATTTAAAAAAAAAAAAAATGAATGTATTGCATCCTTTCATATTTATATTGTTGAACCTCTTACATCAGGATAGAGTTTATTTACACTGCTATTTGTCACTCACATAAGGGTGAAGGGCGGGATGGATAACTAGATGGTATGCTTTATCTTCAGAACAGGAAGACTAATGGTGGCTAATTCACAAGGATACATACAGAGTGCCATGAGGAAAAGTCTGGGGCTCAGTTTTCCTTTACATATTAATACATTTATAACAACTTCATATTTTGTGTGTAATAAAGACAGACTACATCAGCACTGAACAAACAACACTAAAATTCCCGATAGGTATCTCTACTGATAAATGTCCTGCCTGGTATAATAAGAGTAGCCTTTAAGGGCTGATTGAACTTCAGCCCAGGAGGAAGTAAATAAATAAATAAGCCTCCCCTATGTTTCCCTACTATGGTCTGTAGTGAAAGCAGGAATGGTTAACACTGAGGGTTTTTTCAGCACCTTTCACTCTCTGAGTCCTGTTTTTATTTTTATCGTCTGTCTTGTTATTTTAATTATCCATTGAACGACTTCATGTTCCATGTTCCCGTTCATGTTTGGTGCTTTGCTCAGGGAAAGTTTGTCTGCCTACGTGAGTTAGATTGAGTGTTTTTTTTATTCTTATTGTGTTTTCTGAGACATGGATACGGGACAACCATCAAAGTCATGTTCAATGCCTACGAAGCTCTGCTGAGGAGCTCCGCCATTAAATTAAACCTCCGTCTAAGTTTGAATTGAACAAATAAATTTTCAAATAGCATAATTTTCGAATTAATTCACTCTTAATGTTTAATGACATGTGGTGCAAAAGTGGTAAATAAACTAATCGGGGCCCTTGACCTGACCTGGACCATCCTGCTACATGACTTGTATTCAAACTGAACCAGGCGAATGGGTAGAACTTTTCAAAATGACACACAGGACAGAAATTCTGGCATGTAGTAGATACAGGAATGTCACAAGGTACTTCTACTTTGGTGTTCCATACCATAGTTTATAAAAGCTGATGAGAGATCAGTCCTGGATTTAGTGCCTCTGGCATGTTAACACTGATTGAGGTACAGACTGTCCTACCCGCATCCTGATATTGACCATTATAAGGGCCTGAATGTAAACAGGCAGTGGTGTGGATGCTGAAGCAGACCTACAAGTGCATCACGCTCCATGGAGAGCAAGAAATGTGCTAACGCCATCTGTTGCTGCTGTTAAACTGAATTGCAGCCTCAGCAATGGAAACTTCCCATTCCCTTTCCTGTTAGTGTTTACCTCAACATGCCTCTAAGTTCACAGCGGAGCTCTGCAGAGCCCCATACTTATGCAAGTGTCATAAAGCCATGAGCTTGATTTTGTTGTTGTGTCCGTGCTCACATGCTCAAACATGCAAACTAATGAAAAAAATGGTGGGAAAAATATACCGCCATTGGCGCTGAGTGCACTTGCACTTTGAAGATGATTTTCTTCTTTAGTCAGTGTTTTCCCTTCTTAAGGAAAAAAACAATTTTGGAAAAAGACTGTCAGTTATATTATATTATGTTTCTTTACTGAAAATAATTGCAAACATTTTCGGATGTTTTTGTGACATCATGTATATACAATAGAGCTGAAACGGTTTCAGCATTATCCGTTTATCAGTTTTCTTTAACAGCAACTCTGTCTGATGTTTTAGCTGTAATTCAAATTACAGGTTTATATCAGTGCACTTGCTCTAATATACCATTTACCAACGACAACAGAGACTTACATAACAGATAGTTCATATATTAAAACATATTAAAACTAATTTTCTTAACTGAAAATAAAAATAAGAGCTTTTACCCCTGAAAAAAACCTTATAAGCAATACTAACATGCAATACAATAAGCAATTAAAAAATAAACTAATAAGCAATACAATACTAGTTTAAAGGAGAGACATTTTCAGGAAAATCAGCATCATTTCGCTTTCATTTTCCACATCAACTTCCACTGTGGTTGCTACCCCACTTTGAAGATGACAATGAGACAGTTACTGACTAGTTCCAGCGGGTGGCAGTAATGTGCACTAGGGTAAGAACTGTTTACACTGGGGCCACGAGCTCCACGATTTGAGAAAATCGTAATGAGCATGGGGTTATGGGATAGAATCATGATGATCTTGAGGGAACAGACAACATTGAGATGGGTGCCAGCCTCCCCGCCACCCTAATTATGATTAAACTGTTCAGAAAATGGATGGATGATTATAAATCGATTATTACAATTTATTACAATTTGATGCCCCCCCCAAAAAAAAAAAAAGTTTAAGGAAATGCATCATTGGAAGATTGCTGCTGCTGCTGTATTGATAGCAATCACACCTTTCCAGCGTAAATGGACGTCGGACAGATTTTCCGAAAATGATCAGGTGGTGAAAGTCATCTCCGTTGCTGCTCTAGGCTCTCACGATACCGAGAGAATGTATATCGCTGTGTGTTCCAGTCCTGGTGAAGACCTATTATACTGTACTCATCCTGAAGTCATCAGTTTCGTTCCGTGGACCCCGTTACACATCCGTTATTCATCCCTTCCCATAATACGCTGAACATGCAATCAATGTCCGACACACCTCTGGCTCACCCGCTGCATGTCAGGTCGAAGTCTACCTGCGAGTCAGGGCTACCCGACATCAACGAATGCGAAATGACAAATACAGGAGGAGGAATGCATGAAAAGTTCAAAACAAAATGCAAACCCAGCGCATAATCAGTGTACAACCAGCCGACATCTTCACCCAGTGGAGTCGGTTCCAGGTCTTGAGCACGCACAAAACTCTCCGCTGGGTTGAATGGACCATGTTTGACAAGGAAGGATTCGCCGAATAAGAAACGCATGCAAAGGGAGCCAGACGGACTGACTGATGCTCCTGGTGTGTTAACACTATCCGGCAGGGTGTGACTGCTGCTTTACAAGAAATGAACCACTTATTTGCATGCTGTAGAAAAATAATCAACACCAGGATGGTAAGACTGAGTCTACATTGTGCAGAGCCTCAATACATCACGCTGTCATTGTTCATTTTCCTAAAACATCTCACCCCCCTCATGTCTAACAGAATTAACCTTAGTGAATTAATCCCAAAGGAATGGCGTTACGCTTTCAGTTTAGCCGGATTTGTCTGTTTATTTTATTTGTTTGTTTGCTTATGGGTTTCCTGCATAGCCAGAGAACTTTGGTTCTGGCTGTTCAGAAAAAAACAAACATTACAACCACACACACACATGCACACACAAACACACTGACATACATCAAAGCTTGTAATACACAAACATCTGTTTGGATGCAGTGAAATATGCCTTGTTCTAAACAGAAGCGGTTCTCTCGCGTGTATTTTTTTAATTCCCACCAAAATGTCGTGTCGTCATGTAAACACAGTGAAAGAGCAGCTCGGTCCCAGAAAATATTTTATCTGACAAATTACATGGGACGTAAAACAAGAGCCAAGTACTCTTTGACTCCAAACTAATAATGCTACTAACTTAGAGTTTATGATACAGGAAGTATTTTCTTGATTTTTATCAAAAAATTATATAAAAAAAAAAAACAATTTTTGAGAAACAGGTCTTAACTGATGGAATTTATTTAGGAATATTTGGGACGTGGCCTAATCAGTCGGGGCAGACGTTCTCATGTGGATTTTAGAGAAATTCAGCCTTTAATCAGTCCTTGGGTTTTGCTTAGTAATTGGAAGCACTTGGGGGTCAGTTAATCAGTCCGCATTCTTTACATGATACTAACAGGAAACAACAAACAGTCAAAAATCACTTAATCACATCAGCTTTAAAAGAATCGTCCTGATTATTTTAGCGGAGAGTGTGTAAGGGTGCTGCGGTACTTCACTCTGGTTACATAATCACCAGTAACCCAGTTCAGTCTGACTCTCCCACAAGGACGACTGCCCTAATAACTCTGCCTAAAGCTTCAGTGAGTATATTCTTAGACACACACACACACACACACACACACACACAGGGTTCCTTGAAGCTAGCAGTGCATAAGTATTGATCAATAAGCTACAATACACAAACTGTCAGTATGTGAGTCTTCTCACACTATTACAGTAATGAAACTGTGTGTGTGTGTGTGTGTGTGTGTGTGTGTTTGTGTGCATGTAAAAGAGGCCACACTCTGCCCTCTTACATATAATGAGATATCTGAACATCCATCATCTGTTACAAGTCATCTAGATCACCACTTTGATTTAATATACACAAGGTCACCGGCTCTGCGCTCTATAAATAAGTGCCAGCAAACAGTTGGGCTCGTCGGCTTCACGTATTGCGTTTCGCATAATGTTCACATGAGCCTAAAGCCTATTTTACATTTACCGCATCAAAGCCTGTACACTTTGTGTACTTTATTACACTGCTTTAGTAAATAAAACTCGCAGAATGTCTGGAAACATATATTATTAACATGTTTTGCAGTGAGGTCTCCCTGTGCTTGCGTGGTTTTCCTCGGGGTATTCTGGTTTCCTCCTACAGTCCAAAAAATGCACATTAAGCTAATTGCCCCCCCCACCCCCCATTCCCCGTGATCCTACTATGATTAAGCAAATGCACAAATGAATAACTAAATGAATGAATGAATGAATGAATAAACAATAACAGGACCAGGGTTGGGACCCCCTGGTATAGATATTAAATAGATGGATGAGTGGATATTAATATCATACGTCTTCATTGGTTTGAAGCCAGTGTTTCTGTTGGTCACAATGTGTAGCAACATCTTGGAGGTTGTGTGAGGAAGGTCTCAGTGTCCTGAAATATTTGAAAGCAACTGAGAACCAATAAAGTAGTGAATAAAACACACTGCGTGTGCTGTTATGGGACAATCATTAATGTCTGGCTGCTGTGAGGCCTGGAGTGAAGTGTAGTATTTAATTCCTCTTGTACTGCAGAAACCCGTCAATGATTACATTTTTTGTTTATTAAAGAATGACTCGTCTTTTGTTTTAAATATATATATATATATATATATATATATATATATATATATATATAAACTAAAAATAAATACACAGTAAATGTCCAGACATTTATTTAAAGAGATGAATGGGATTATGCTCAGTTAAATGATTTTATATTTGTATTGTACTGCCCGATAGACTGCACTGTCAGTATGTACAGCACTGAGCACTGTATACATATGCAACGTTAGGACAGTGTGTTCTAATCACGGGAATGTAGCCTGCTATCAGGTTGCTTTTGGCATTCATAGTATGTGTACGTGTCTGTGTGTACATACCCCGAGGGTAGACAGAAGTTAGTTTACAAAGAGGCAATGAAGTCGTTTAAAGGCACATTCTTTTACAGAAGACAAAACTTGTTTAATGTTAATCTCACTGAAATCTCTGCATTAATTTCTTTCTGTATGCATTAACAATTTGAACATAAGTCTCACAATGATGATGTCACCAGCGCCCAAGTTAATATGTACAATTATAGGATTTTGATACATTCATGTCATTTATTGATAGTTTTGTGTTGGGGGTGTCAAAAGGCTTAGATTAACATCACTACCTGCAAAAAAAAAAAACAGCAAAATTCATATATTTAAGCACTAACACTTGAAATACTGAAAGAAATTAAGTTTAAAGTGAAATTGCTTCATGTTAACTTGTCATCATCCTATCGGTCTAAAATTTTGTACACAGACACATCTTAATTCATTCCTTCATTTATTTTGCCGAACCGCTTAATCCTATCATGGTCGCAGGGAGTCTGCCTTATCTACCAACAATGGGTGAAACCAGGATGCACCCTGAACAGCTCACCCGACCATCGCAGGGCCAACACACACACACACACACACACAACCATTCATACTCACACCTAGATGCAAATAATTCAAACAGCCAATTACCTTAATGTGCATGAGTATGGACTGTGGGAGAAAACCTGAGTACCTGGAGAAAATCCACACATGCACGGAGGGAGCATGCAAAGTCCACACAGAAATGAGCCCAGGCCTCAAACCCAGGACCTTCTTGCTGTGACAGTGTTTGCACATTTTTTTGTGCTCAAATTGTTTAAAAGATTTAACAGTGGATTGCAGTGCTAGTAGGCAATGGATCCAGTGTTGGTGACCTTGAAATAGGCCCCGCCCCCTTTTCATTAAATTACTTTTCTTTAACCTGAAACATTAGCATCGATTTGTGCTTTTGGTTTCCTGTATTGTTTAGTGTTTACTATAGTATCTATTGTTCTGTGTATAGTCTACTGTCTGTATTTTTGGTATTTATCAGTATTGTACTGTCTATTGCCGTGTTTCGTATCTTCTTGTCTGACTCATGTTAACTGTAGCAGCACAATTCTGTCAGAAAAATAATTAGTTCCTAATGGTATATCTGTAAGTAATGAGAACATTGATGACAAAAAGTTGACTTAAATAAATTATTTGACCAGGTTGAATTTATTTACTTATAAGGGTCTGGATACACAGGTTTTTTCATTTGTGAACATCACGGCCTCAGTGTAAACCCAGGTTTAGTGGTTGAGGGTTTAGGGCTTTGCTGAAGGGCCCAACAGTGGCAACATGGTGGTCCTGGGACTTGAACCATGTTCTTCTGGGCAGTAAACCAAAGCTTTTACCACAGAGCCACCACTGCCCATAAACCTGGTTCTGCCTCAACATACTTAGCAAGGTGAGGGGGAAATGACGGTCAGTTGGAATGAAATTGAAGGTGACTTGCTAGATTCCATTGGCCTTAAAACAGGATTAAAACTACACTCATTCTCTTTCATTTCCCAACGGATAATTCTTTAATCAAAACAATCCACAGCACCCAGCACCTTAATCAGAGTAATGTGCCGTGCTTTGTTTAACCTCGTTGGGGCAGCTGCTCTGTCACAGTGCCAGAGCAGTCCGGCTTGGTCATGGTTGTGACACTGGTGTGAGAGAGCACCAGCTGGCAGGACAGCAGTGCCATGAGAAGGAGGAGGTGATGGCACAAAACGAGCCACTTCAAGCAGAGTGTGTGGTTTTGGAGTGTTTGTCTCAGGAGCAACAGAGAGAGAGTTCAGTGTGTGAGAGCTGATGGGATCACATGGATGGTGGAGGACCACTGTGAAGGGTCAGCGGTACCAGGATGTTCCCACACTCATAAAGAGTCAGCTCGGACAGTTTAGTATAATAAATAAGTTGGTGAAAATCATGTGTCATGAGATTAAATATGATTAATCCCAGTCCCAAGTCTCCAACATGATTGCTAATGTTCACTTCTGATTGCATCACGTATAAAAGCCACAAAGCCACCAAGACAGCCAAAGAAGTTACAGAATGGGTAAACAAGGTACACAGGCTTACCTGACGAGCGGAGTTGCCTGCTTTCCATGATTCCCTGGAACAAGTAAAAAATGCCATGATTTTACAGATCTATCCATAGTGGTTATACAACAGCAAGTACTTCAAAAGCAAACAGGAAGCTTAGTGGATGTTTTTAAAAGCGAAAGGAACTCACTCTACTTTTCCTGAATCTACTCTCTTCCTCAAATTTACTCGTGACTCAGCAGCTCTCTAGTTAATCTTAACTTGTAATGTAATACCTTTAAGCACACGTGGAATAAAAAAACAAACAAACAAACAAACGAAAAAAAACACTGCTTTTCTGCCTTGTGCACACACAAAAATTAAAAGTAATAAAAATATTAATAATGATAATAATAATAATAATAATAATTATCATCATCATCATCATCATCATCATCATAATAATTATAATAATAATAATAATAATAATAATTGCATCAGTATAATGCATTAATGTATTAGTTAAATATTTTAAACTGGAAACAACAAATAAACAAATCTCGATTTAATTTATTCAAATGTCTAATGTTTTCCCTGTGCTTGTGTGAGCTTCCTCCAGATACTTCGGTTTCCTCCGACAGTCCAAAGACATGCATGTTAGGCTAAATGGCTGTTTCAAATTGACCTTAGGTGTGAGTGTGAGTGAGAGTGTGAGTGTGAATGGTGGTGTATGTGTTCACCCTGTGATGGTCTGGAAAGCTGTTGTTTCGCAAATAGATGAATAATGAATGAATGAGATGCCAATTTGTCTGCACTCATAAACAGCATCAAATAATTTTATATGCTCGGTAAGGAGATTCAAAGACAATTTTCAAGTAAATAATTTTGTAAAATGTTAATATATAGACTTAGTCTTTGAAATAATGCACACAAACATTTTGTGATTTTTTCTCCTTTATATGCAATCTTTGGGATTTACGATGAGCCTGTTAAATTACTAGCAGTAGTAAAATATTTTATAATGTTATTACCTGTTATATGTAGTTTCCATGTTGTCAGCCATGTTCCTATCATGTGATATGGGTGAACTCTGATGCTGAATTAAAAAAAAACAACAACAATTTAATTATTAAATAAATAATAGATATGTAATAAAGTAATAAAGTCTAGTTTTTCACTGTTAATAACACAGTAACAGTTGTACAGGTCCACAGTGAAGGATGCGGAGGAGATTTGCTTTAGTCAACATTTACAAAATAATGGTCAGCATCCTCCCATAGTGTGGGTGGAACACTGACTGCCTCGCAACACTCAAAACATAACACAGATCATCCGTGAGTTAGAGAAAAAACTGAACTGGGCGTGCTGTTATAAGAAAATAATCAAATGCTGGAATGGAGTGATGTGTTCTAGCACAAAGTGGAGGAATATTTTTATGGGGTGTGGGGTGTGTTATTCTGTTTATTCTCAGAGACTATTCAGTAACATCCACCTCGGTGTTGGCAGTGATTCTTAATGTGTAGACGATCTCCAGCTGCGTGGCGAACGTCACCGAGAGCTGGCTGGATAACAACATCCCCGATGCTGCGGTGGAACTAGCAGGGCGCTCTCTGTTCTGGGTCGACAGGACTGCAGCTTCAGGCAAGAACAAAGGCGGAGGTTTGGTGCTCTACATTCATAAATCGTGGTGTACTCCTACCAACATTATCACAACATTCTGCTCTCCTGATCTGGAATACCTGGCAGTGAAGTACAGACCGTTCAAAATGGTTATAGAACTCAGATCTGTTATAATCATGGTGGCTTACTTACCACTGAAAGCTAATGGTAAGTTAGCACTGAAGGAGCTGTATTGTCTGTATTGGTGGCTGTGATCGTGGCTGGGGACTTTAACCATGTTGAAGTGAAATCAGTGCTCCCCGAATTCCACAGATTCATTGACTTTCCGGCCAGGGTCAATAACACAGTAGATCAGGTTTATTGTAACATTCCGGGAGCACACAAAGCACATGCAGCTCCTCACCTGGGCATGTCATATCACATCACAATGAAGCTGATCCCGGCTTATAAACCTCTGAACTGCAGGACTTGACCCACCATCAGAACCGTGCAGATCTGGACTGAGGAGGCTTCCTCAGCACTACAAGACTGCTTTGAGCACACAGACTGGGAAGTGTTCAAACAGGGCGCTGATTTAGAGGAAAACATGTCGGCTGTTCTGTCCTATGTTCATTTCTGCACTGACGCTGTCCTTCCCACAAAACCCATCACAGCTTTTCCAATCAAAAGCCATGGATTAATGGTACAGTGTGGCCCCTGCTTAAAGCCCAAGATGCAGCCTACAGGTCAGGAGACAAGCTGGCTTACAGTAGGGCCTGGAAAGAACTGAAAAGGGCATCCAGCTGGCAAAACTCAGATACAAACAGTGCATTGAGGAGCACTTCAACAACAACACGCACAACAAGTAGAGAGATGTAAGGACCATCACGGACTACAAGCACAGCAACCAGCAGGTCAGCTATGACTCCACTCTGACTGACACCCTGAACAGCTTCTTTACATGCTTCGACTCATCGAGCTACTTCTTCCCCCGCCAGAGGAACCAAGTGTGTCAGCTCAGCTTTCAACTTTCAACTGTTCTCCCGGACAAGCTGGTACTGAAGCTCTACAACCTGGGACTGTCAGCTTCACTGTGTTCCTGGATCAGAGACTTTCTCACCAACCGACCCCAGGTGTTGAGGATAGGGAACTCTACATCTTCCACCCTGATCCTGAACACTGGAACACCGCAGGGCTGTATGCTCAGTCAAGAAGTTAAAAAGTACTGGACTCTCCTCTTAGCTGCTCAAGAACTTCTACAGCACTACATTAGAAAGTATGCTCTGTCTCAGTGCAATGGTGTGGTACGGCAGCTGCACTGCAAAGGACAGAAAGGACTTGGCCCGGGTGGTCCGAACTGCTCAGGGGATTGTGGGTTGCTGTCTACCAGATCTGGATACAATATATGCTGTCCGGGTCCCGAAGAAGGCCAGCCGCATCACAGCGGATCCCACCCACCCGGGAAATCGACTGTTTGTACCTCTTCCTTCAGGAAAGAGGTGCAGAAACATTAAGACCTCCCACCCCCCACTCCCTCACACTTACAGTCACACATGCAACCTTCTTCCACAGCTTCATACTCACTCATTCACACACACACTCCCCCACTCTTCTGACTCTCACACAGACATTAGCTCCATTGAATCCACAAACTCTGTGACTGTCTTGCACTGCCGCACTTTATTTACATTCTAATTTATATCCATTATATATTATATATACTATTTATCTATTGCATCTCACAGTGCCTTCTTTTAAAGGTTTGTGTACATAATTGACTTGTATTTATATTCTGCTCTTGATGGTGTTAATTGCAGTTATTGAATCTAGAAACTTGAATCTAGATGGTTGTCTATAGGTATAAGTGAAAAACAAGACTTAAAACGAAATCATTTTGGTCTGAAAGGAGTCATGGTAGAAACAGTGTCCCTAGTGACCTGGGATACATTTAGGGCAAAAGCAGGTGTTCTGAGAAATACTATTTTAAATAAAAAGAAACAAATGCCTGCATGCCTGCTCTACATACAATCATCACAATAACAAACATCATCATATTGCATTAATAAGTATATAATTAAAGGCAAATTACTGCTGCTCAGCCAAAGACAACTTATTGCACCCTCCCATTTCACACCAGTCATATTTCAGCCCTGAGTGCAATCTACTACGATCAGACATGCTTCAATGACCTTATACAGGAAATCTGTAAAGTTTAGCGTGCACGCACACACACACACACACACACACACACACACACACAGATACACACACACACACACACACACACCTTGTTATTGTGAAACCACATAATCCGTTTACAGTCAGCAGACTCTAGTGTGTCTCAGCTTAGCTGAATATCAGAGTGCATGTTGGAGAAGCATGGACTTGCTGTAAATACTTAAACTACGTGTGAATATGAGCATGAGCTATGCAGAAAAACAAACCAGAAACCTCATGATGATGTTTAAAGTTCGAACACAAAAGGTAGGATGATTCCCATTGATGCCGTGACATTCTAAAAATAACCAGATCATTGTCTGCACTGTACTACAGGATAAGTGCATAAGTGGGAAATAAAGCACCCCAGGCCGTGAAATAATACAAGCAATCTAATTAAAGGCAGGAGCCATTATCTATCTATAATTAATCTATTCCTGTTACCATGACAACACAACCAAGCATTCATTCATTTATTCATTTGCACTCATCATTCATCTCATTCATTTGCCGAGCCACTTAATCCTATTAGGGTCACAGGGAGGCTGGAGCCTGTCTCACCCGACACTGAGTGAAGGGGAATACACCCTGAACAGCCAGATCATCAAAGGGCCATCTGGATCAACCAATTAGCATAGTGTCCATGTCTTTGCCATAGTAGCCGGAGGAAACCCACGCAAGCAAACTCCAGACAGGACTCAAACCCAGGACCTTCTTGAAGTGGGGCAGACATGCTAACCACTACACCACTGTGCCACCCCTCATTCATTTGCAGAACTGCTTAATCCTTTTAGAGTCACAGGGAGGCCTACTCCAACTCTGGGTGAAGGCGGGGTACACTGTGAACAGCCCACCAGTCCATTGCAGGGTAAGCACACACAGTCACACCTAGAGTCAATCTGGAGCATCCAATTATTCTAACGTGGCATGGTTAGTGGCATAGTTAGAACGCCCAACCCACAGCAAGAAGGTTCTGCATTCTAGTCCCTAGCATTTCTATGTGAATTTTTACATGTTCTCCCTGTGCTTGCATGGGTTTCTCCCACAGTCCAAAGATGTCAACACCTTCAGACCAATCAGAGTGATTTTACATAAAGTATCAAACCAATGCATCTTCCACCATGCCTCTATGGACCAAAGTTTTTGTGGTGATTTTTTCCCCTTGGGGCACCTCTAATGGAGACCATTACTCATAAAGGCTGATCAGTGCAAGGATCTGAACATACCAGTCTATAAGCATGTCAACAAGACCTCTTTGCTTCAGTAGACCCTTGCTTCAGATAAAAGCTTGTGGTAATTAAAACCTTATTAGGCTGCCTGCAATTTAGCTCGAACGTTCAGCAGGAAAGCATGCCCTGCTCCTGCTACAATTAAGGCTTATTAGCTTTAACCCCCCCCCACACACACACCCAATTCGTTCCCTGCAACAAACCACATTTCCAACAGTGACCTCTCTTGCTATGCTGCCATCAATTACCCAGGGTGAGTCACTGCTTTTCTGTGGAATGGAGAGATGGTTTCTGAGTAAACAGATTTGATGTGGGACGACTGAAAAACAACAATTGGACTAAGAATAAAAACGGAAAACAGATGGAGTGTGCAGGGGAGGGACAGAGAGCGGTACTCACACTAAGTGAGTCTTGGTTACGAGGCAGCTCAGTGAGGGTAGGGCTGTGTTTGGGTTTCCTGGATCTGGAGTCTTCATCAGCAGATGCCGGCCTCTTGTCACTTTCCACGGTGATGTTGATGCTAATGCTAGCACTGCTGTTCAAGTCATGAGACGGGATGTTCTCCTTATCAGTGCCATTCCTGAGAAAGAAACATACCTGCTTTCAGAAATAAACACTGAGCGTTTTCGACAGAACTGTTTCTTCAATTCTTCTACGCCATTCCAGCGGCCCTTATATGAGACACAGCATATTTATTTGCACCTTCTCTTATATCTGGGGAAGTCAGTGTGACTGAGCAGAACAGTTTTGCCTCTAACCTTGAGTTTAGAGTCTATTCTTGGCAGAGTCCCCTTATCGACTGGAGCAGTGCTGTAAATCCAGAGGGACACCCACACAGTGAGAGAGAGAGAGAGAGAGAGAGAGAGAGAGAGAGAGAGAGCAATGCCCCCTCTGTAGTCCAAATAAGCTCACAGGGCTATTTCTGTTTTATTCTTTCTTAAATCAAATTTCTATCCACTTGTTATTTTATTATTTAATAAGTATTTTTACATGTTTTCCTGGGCTGAGGCCAGACTCCAGATTTACCTTCCCCCCCTAAAATCATTAGAATTTTCATTTAATACACTTTCTCAAACAATGTTCAAGTTTTTGTTGTTTTTGTTGCTGTTGTTGCACGAATTTATCAGCGCTATGAGAGAAGGGACTGATGTAGGTTTGGGTGAGGAGTATTTGAAAACTGCGTAGTTGCGTTCACGTATAAATACGTGTTGTACGTCTCTCATGAGAAAAATAGGTCAGGTCTGTAAGTCAAATCTTACAATCGTACAAAAAAAACCCTTGTCTGATATTTGTGTAGTACTAGGATGACATATGATCATCGTATGGCTCATCCTAACACTGTCATTAACATGTATAATACTCATGGGCATTTAAAGAAGGACCACTGTATGGAAATCGTATGGTTCTGAGTGCATTAGCTGACCCAAAAAACGTATGGAATATGCATGTCTATCATAACACAGCCATAGAACGTTATAGGGCATCACACGGCAGACCTAGGAAATAGACCCGACCTCAAGGATTACCTATAAGATGGAAACAATTTTGAACATCACACAAAAGGTGAGTTTTGTCTGACACCCACAACTTTCCCAGGAATGTGTCAATTTTTTTGTCATCATTCTGCTGTATACCTATTGTGCAGCACATTACTGCTATCTCAATCTAAGCAATTTATACTCTCACTCACTCATTTGCTGAACCGCTTAATCCTATTAGGGTCATGGGGGGACTGGAGTCTATCTCAGCCGACACTTTGCGAAGGCAAGGTACACCCTGAACAGCTCTCCTGACCATCGCGGGGCCAACATACACACACACAACCATTCACACGTACACTCACACCTTGGGTCAATTTGGGACAGCCACTTAGCTTAACATGCATGTCTCTGGACTGTGGGAGGAAACCGGAGTACCAATAGAAAGCCCACGCAAACATGGGGAACAGCCAATTAGCCTAATACGTATATCTTTCTTTGTACTGTGGGAGGAAACCAGAGTACCCAGGCACGCAAGCAAGAGACACCTTTACCGAGCCTGGAACTGGAACCCAGGACCTTCTTGCTTTAAGGCGGTCGTGCTAACCACTACACCACCTGAGCAACACTGCACATAAATAATCTAAACAAGAGTCAAAAACAAACTGATATAAAAAATTTAATTCCATGTAGAAATTGTTAGGGTCATCCAAGGAGGAGCAGATGAAGCGCTGAATAAATTAGAAGTGAATTAAAGAAATAACAGTTTTTTTTATTATATCTGAGGTTTATTTCTCTTTTTTCCTTCATGTGTCCAAATATAATGAGCTCATAGTTTTGCTACGTCAGTGATGCCCAGCCATATTCCTGGAGATCTACCTCCCTGAACACTTTGGTTCCAGCACTCATCATGTCCACCTGACCATCTATAATCAATGTCTTAAAAAGGAAAGAAAATCTCTAGGAACACAGATGGTGACCACTGAGCTTCATTAATAACAACTGCTAGTTAATGATATTGAATTTGTAACACAAGCATACGTCATCTGATAGAGCCTAATGTTGCGTCTGCTAAATGTCTAAAATGTATTTAGCTTGCCAAAGAACAAACATATTGCTTAGGTGTGTACCTTTTGTCTGACATGCACAAATATAGTATCCACATTTTTTCATTTTCTGTGAATGTGGATTCAGTATTTCGCCCTGATTGGATTCCCACAACAATAAAGTCAGTACATCTACCCTGTTACAACACTGTAAAGAGTCTGGTTAGACCCCTAGCTGTCTTACCTGCACCTCTCTTGGTTCTGCTCTCGCTCTCTCTGCTGCCGTCTCCTCTGACGAGCCGAGCTTATGGGAAAGGAAGATTGATCTGCTGCCTCTGAACTCTGTTGTGAACTCTGATCTGGCTGCATGTGAGTATCAAAGAGGTGCTGTTCCACCACTGAGCGGATCGTCTTCTCCAGGTAACTGTACAAAGAAACAGACAGAGTGGGATGAAGTCATCTACATCACTCATAATAACAACAGCAACATCTACAGTGTCGATAATTTGCTTTGTTCATCACTAAAACAATAATCTTTTGGGATGAGCATATCAAGAGGGGCAGCACCGTGGCATAGTGGTTAAAATGTCCACCTCACAGCAAGAAGGTCCTGGGTTCGAGTCCCATGCTTGCATGGGTTTCCTCTGGGCATGCTGGTTAGCACCCAATGTCCAAAGACATGCACATTAAGCTAATTGGCTGTTCCAAATTGCCCCTAGTGTGAATGGTTGTCTGGGTTAGCCCTGCGTTGGTCTGGCGAACTTTTCAGGGAGTACACCGCCCTCGCCCAGAGTCAGCTGAGATAGGCCTTCCCACAACCCTAGTTGGATTATGTATTGAGATATTACATTAATGTAAAATCAGTATATGCCAACTTACTGTGCTAAGTCAGGCCTGTAATGACCAGGAGAGGGCTGGGAGCTGGAGGAGAGAAGAGACAACACTGCATGAATTAGACAATCAAACAAGTGCTCTATGAACTCCATTTCCTGTTTAGGTCCAAACCAAGGATTATATAAGGTATACAGCAGGCATGGAACTATCGTTGTGCAGCCGGTGCACTTACACATTGACTGCAGTGGCTCATTTCTTTCTCTGAACTATGGAAATGCAGAGACTGTGTCAGTGTAAACAATAACACTATCCAACAATTATCCAACATTCCTCTGTTTTACCGCATGCTCATTCATAGTGACTTTTAGCAGTACGGTTTCCATTTCCATTTCCATTTCTACTTGACTTAATGGATTCTATTTTATATTCAACTGAAATTTCTTAAATATTACAAAAAAATATTACATTATTTTGTGGTAATGTTTGGAAATTTGAAAGGTAAGCCATAATTCGCACTCTTTCGTTTTTAGCATTCTGAGATATACTTGAGAAACGTGTATTAATTGTGAATTTCCCTCTAGGATTAATAAAGTATCCATATGTCCATCTATCTAATCTGATTTACTGCATAATATTTAGATCAGATGATTAAGAAGTTGCTTGTTGTTGTTATATGATTTGTTTTTTGTTGATGACAGTATCCTTTAAATTATAACCTATTAACAGCTCACGTGAGCATCTTCCTAGGAAACTTTTTTCTTTTCTTTTCTTTCCTTTCTTTCTTTCTTATTTTTATGTTAACTTTATTATTATTATTATTATTATTATTATTATTATTATTATTATTATTATTATTATTATCATTTATTACCTTTTTCCAAGAGGAGTCTCTCTGTGAATAAGGTCTTTATTCAGGGGTGTGAATGAGTTTATTATATGATAACATAACTGAGTTAAAAATCAACCCATCACCCTCATATGATAATATGAATATTCTTAGCACATTTCCAACATGTCTGCCAAATTTGAAGAAATTCCAAGAAAAGCTGTAGGAGAAGTTAATATCAGTAGGAAGGCACCGGGGGACATCGCGGAGCAAAAGCACACAATAAAGGGCAATACTTTACGGTAATAATCACCCAATCACCTTTATATGAGTAACATATCACACAGTAATATTTCAGGGCTAGGAAGTGTGTGAACATATCACACACTAATCTTTCAGGACTCCTTCCAGGAAAAGGATTTATCTAGCTAGATTATTTAGTCGTATGGTGTAGTTTGAATCTCTCGCTAGCTATATGTGCTAGGTATAGTAAAATCATAATATACCTATCCTTGTTTCCTGGTTTAGTGCAGCTATAAACAGTGATAGGGATGAGCAACATGATAAACTATCTAACAGCATGATTCACTGTATTTCTATGAAACAAGTTACTGTGATATCAATAGTATATAGTTTGTGGTTCAGCACTAAGATAAGATATGAGATATGAGACATTTACTGTCAACTGTTGCATAAAAAATTAAAAACAGTTTAGCAGCAATTATAAAAGTGCACAAAAAGACAACTAACATAAATACACTAAGCTATAGTTAAAAGGTAGCCACTATTACTGACCATTAACAACTAGTATCTTATTGTTTATGATACTATTAAGTGTTGCAGTATTCGTGTACATGTACTTCATTCCACATAAAGTCATCATGCACAACGCTCGGACCAGGTCCCATTCCTCCATTCCTGCTGCCTTAACTGTGTATCCATTACAGACCCGTGTTACAACACAAGTCAGCTACGCCACCGTTCCGCCCCGGACACACATTAAAACTAGAAATTCAAACCTACTTTTTTTCTGTCTAACCTGACATTCCATACTGCATAAACTATAATAATAAGAGCAATAATTACATCAACAAAGTTCTGGGCTGATCTCAAAATGACTGGAATTAAGGCTTATAGGTTAATGATGCTCTTTGTGGTTCTCCATAAATACATCAGTTTACATTGACCAGAAGTGCTTTGTGGCAAAAGATTTATGGAAGAGAAACAAGTGATTACAACAGATTATAGAGTACCCCGCCTTCGCTTAGAGCCGGATGAGATGGGCACCAGCCTCCCCGCGACCCTAATTAGGATTAAGAGGCTTGAATGAATGAATGAATAAATAAGAGAGATGAAACATAGACTGTATTTTTCTTGCCAGTTCAGAAATCGAACCAGTGACCTTTAGGTCTGATTCCCTAACTATTAGGCCATGGCTGCTCCAAAAGTTATGAGACCGGAGAGAGTGCAAACACAGTCCAACACTATCAGAAATTACACAGTCGAGATTCCTACATTTGGGAATACAAAAAGTTCTGCACAGCCTAAGTCCAATAGCTGAGCCTCACTTTAAACAAACCACCTTATTGATCATGGTGTTGCTCCAAAGTATACAATATATTACAATATATTATTTCAGGTATTATAAATATGAAAATTATTTTTTCTACTTTGTTGTGTATTTGTAAAGTTAAATCGTTTCAAGAAAAAAAGAAAGAAAAAAGAAAGGCCATACTGGATTTAACCCAAAGTAAAATATGATCATTTAATTTATTTATTTGGTCACATTTTTATCATATAAAATAGCTACACATCTGTATGAATGTGCCTATAATGTCTTAATACACAGAAAATATGGATATAAATAAATAAAATTACAGGTGGTGGTCACACTGGACACGCATGCTCGAGTTTTTTTTTTTTTTTCGTCACACATTACTTGGTTGCAAAAGATTGCAAAATGAAGCAAGCTATATATAGTATAAATACCATATGGGGGTACTGAACGGCCTTGGCGGAGGTCTGCACTCTCGTAGTGCTTTTCTAGTTTTTTTTTTTTTCCCCTGCAGTGCAACGCCACTATTTTGATTAATGGAATAATTTCCTAAACCATGTTAAAGGATCGGTTACGGGTCACTGATTAACTGGCATCTCTTTGAACGCAATTCTTGTAACTATCGTCAAGCAGGAATAGTTTAAATTTAGACCAGACATAACAGAAGATAATCACTCATCATCGTAGACCCAAGTACAGAGTGAGCTGCTGCATTCCCAGCGTACAAGCTGTTCAGAAAAACAAAATGCTCACTGTGTGTAGTAAACAAATGGGAAGGTAAATACCATCAGTTTTAGATTGCTTCTTGCCTCTGCACCACCAAATGGATTTTCATAAAACCTCATAAAGGAGGTAAGATGAATGATAAATGTTAATAAAGCAGACATTGAAAGTAGAGATGGGAAATTTGGTGATATTTTAGTAGCAAATGAAACACAAAAAATGGTGCAAGAAGTGACTAATTTGAGTGATCAAGATCAGACTTCTAAAGTCTGCAAAAATAAACTAGAAAACCACTCGGAGAGCGCAGACCTCCGCCAAGGCCGTTCAGTACCCCCAAATGGTATTGTAAGAAATGCAGCATTTTTATAAATGCAACATTTGTTTATTATTTGAGCCCTGCAATGCAAATGCGCAACCATTTATATGATTGTATTGTGTATAGGGCCTGCTTTGAATAAGAGGCCTTGCACTCGGATGAGAAAGTATTAATAATTGGGTTATTTTTGTGATAATTGGCCTTAAAGTTGTACAGAAATTTAAAGGAATGAGATTACATTATCAAACGCAAGCCTGGAAGTTACACTTTGGTATGGTCTGGACACAGTAACTCGGATAACTGCATGATCTGCACTAAAAATTTTTTTTTAAATTCCCTGCATCCAGACAATAATCTGGATCACTGCCCAAATTTAATGAATTGTTCCTCGTATCATTTCTGACTCATTCTAAAAATTTCATCAAGATCCGTTCATATGTTTTTGAGTAATGTTGCTAACAGACAGACAGACAAACAAACCAACAAACTCACTTTGCAAAATCAACCCATTTAACCAAGGGAAGGATTACGAGTACTCATGAGATTAAATTTGGCTGGAAAGTAAACAAGCTAGCAGCAAATATTTAAATGAATAAAGACCATGTCGTCCAATATGTTCTGACCATGACCTGCTTTTAGTGTGTGTGTGTGTGTGTGTGTGTGTGTGTGTGTGTGTGTGTGTGTGTGTGTGTGTGTGTGAGGGGGGGGGGGGGGG
>JAOUQZ010000039.1:25560798-25579571 GCA_028564935.1 Neosilurus hyrtlii
CCCAAATTCCCTTGAGATTATCATTAATCCACCAAGTTCCCTCAAGTTCATCACTAATCCACCAAGTTCCCTCAAGACCACCTCTAATCCCCCAAATTCCCTTGAGATTATCATTAATCCACCAAGTTCCCTCAAGTTCATCACTAATCCACCAAGTTCCCTCAAGATCATCACTAATCCACCAGATTCCCTCATGATCATCACTAATCCACCAAATTCCCTCAAGATCATCACTAATCCATCAAGTTCTTTCAAGATCATCACTAATCCATCAGGTTCCCTCAAGATCACCACTTATCCACCAAGTTCCTTTAGGATTATCATTAATCCACCAAGCTCCCTCAAGATCACCAACAACCCACCAAGTTCCTTCAAGACCACCACTAATCCACCAAATTCCCTTGAGATTATCACTAATCCATCAAGTTCCCTCAAGATCATCACTAATCCACCAAATTCCTCCAAGATCATCACTAATCCACCAAGTTTCCTTGAGATTATCACGATTTGATCCAATGACGACTACCCAAGATTCTGGTCCAAAGAGTAACACCATCACCCTGATACTACATGATGCTACAGTATCTTGAACATCCAACTGATCTGGGTTTTCCATTATGTAATACACAAAAAGCATAATTATATACATCATACAATGATCGCATGCATCTGTCTCACCATTTCCATCAAAAACATTCCCATAACCTCATTCTCACAGTCTCACAGACTTCAGATCAGTTATTCCCCCCAGCACTACCATGACGTTTCAGTGTGTTGCTCAGGTAAGCATTTTCCCTGTATGAACACTGAGTCAGCATCAGAAAATGCTTCATTATTCACTTCATATGTTGCTTCATATGCAGAGTACAGTGGACAAGTAAAAAAGTGGTTCTCATATATGGGTAGGTAGATAGCAGAGTTGATAGAGGATGTTTTCTAAGGTTCAAATTACTTTGCGGCTTGTTATTTTATATATATATAAAATATTATATATTTATTTTATTATAATTTTATTATTTTATTTTATTTTATTTATTATCTATATATATATATATATATATTATTTTTTTATTTAGGGTTAGCAAATAGAGCGGTATGAATTTTTATTTATACTGTATTAATTCCAGAGGGAAATTTTGACTTCTGCATTTAACCCATCCAACGTGTTCACACACACACACACACACACACACACACACACACACATACAGACACACACACACACACACACACACACACACACACAAACAGTGAGCACACACACGGAGCAGTGGGCTTTCAGACATTGCAGCACCACCGGGGAGCAGTTGGGGGTTTGGTGCCTTGCTCTAAGGCACTTCAGCCACGAAGGTGGAGGAAGGGAAGGTGCTGCTCACCTCCACGCCACATGTTTTTCCTGCTGGTTCAGGAATCAAACCAGTGACCTTTAGGTCCCAAAGCTGCTTCTCTAACCATTAAGCCACGGCTGCCCCCAGTGCGGCCAGTGCAATGCTCTTACCATCACTTTGCCAATACAGGACATCCTAAAATATTTATTTGGCTTAAGTCATAAATATTTGATATTTAACATGATATTTAAATGTAACATGAAACATTCACAAAACAAGTTGGTTCCTGTTTTCACTTATAATACAGCTGTAACTGGAAAAAAAAAGTCCAGAGCCCTAGAAATCGCCGTCGTGAAGGAATAACCATATTATCAACTGCATACATTTTTAAATATCTTTTTATGTACGAAAAAGTATAAAAAAGTAAATGAATTGATTTTTTAAAACTATATTACTATATTTGTGTAAGTTCAATCATTTATTTGCTGAATCGCTTAATCCTATTGGGGTCGCGGGGAGGCTGGAGCCTATCTCAGCTGACTCTGGGCGAAGGTGGAGTACACCCCGAACAGCTTGCTAATCTACTGCAGGGCCAACACACACACACACACACACACACACACACACACACACACACACACACACTTATGCAATTTGTAAAAGCCGATTAGCCTAATATGCATGTCTTTGGATTGTGGAAGAAAACAGGAGTACAAAGGAGGAAACCCACACAAGCACGGAGAGAACATGATAACACCACACAAAAACACACTCACCCAGCCCAGGACTCGAACCCAGGAACTGCTTGTTGTGAGGTGGACGGGCTAACCACCATGCCACAGTGCCACCCTCCTTGTGTAAGTGATTATGATTTTCTGACCAATTAGAAACGAGAATTCAACAGAAATGTGGTATAAAATGTGTTTAAAATGTTAAAATGTATGATCTACATGTGCTCTAAAACAAAATATATTTTGTTCTGCAGGAAGACATGCTTTTTATTTTTCAGTGTATATTAAACAGTGGGTGCAAATCAGGTAGCGTTAGCATTCAGTCTAATCAACAGTTATTACATCCAGAAAGATGATAAAGTTAAGGTGGCAATCTGAGAGCTTAGTCTCTTTCATGTAAAAATAAATAAATAAATACTAAGAGAGAGAACGGATCACCTTGAACAATATTCAGACTTCATATCCATCAAAAAACAAACAAACAAAACAAAACAAAAAAAAAAAACAACAACCCTGAACTAAAAAAAAGTTGAGGGAAATGCTCCTCACCAAAACAAGAACATTGCAGGAGGGTTACATCATTTTTTCTCATGCATACCCAGCAAGCCGGTGCTTTATTAAAATAATAGGATACACTGTTAAGTGGCTTACTCTGGCCTCAAAAAAAGATTTTATTAAGACTATAAATATCCAGGGGGAATGGGAGCTCAGCAAAAAGGTTCTGGGTTCAGATGTTAGCTAAGGACATTTATATGTGGCGTTTGCATGTTGGCCTCCTCCCTGCAGTGGTTTCCTTCCCTTCAGGTACTCCAGTTTCCTCATATAATCCACAAACATGTACATTAAGTCAACTGGCTACTCTGAATGGCTGTTTGTTTGTGTCTGTGTTAGCAAAGCAGTACATTGGATTGATGGTAGATAAGCAGTATAGGTATGGGTGGATGGATGTATCTTTCCATGGGTAGTATTAATAAAGTAAATACTGTTTAAGCAATTAAAATCTCTTGTTTTCCTATGTACAGGAGCACTGAGCTAATTTTAACATCACATCTACCAGTTCCACCTTACTTGCTGGATTACAGAATGTTCACACCTCCAGTGGTGGCTCAATGTCCTGGAACAGCAAACGGTTGAACACCAGATGCACTAAGCTAAGTAGAAAATGTGCCAAAGGTGAAATCTAATGTAGATGCATCTCCTTAATGAGTCACATAGACGTGCAAATTCAACCCTTATCCATGGACGGATAAGTTTCTAGGTTATTTAGCACGTGGAGTGAAGAAGCTGTCATCCAGTGATTGAGCTGACACAGTATCCAGTCATAGATACAGAAAGTGAGAACAAGCTCAGCTGTAACACACGAGAAGCTCGCGGCTATTTCAGGGAATCGTGGTTTATTTGAAATATGATGGGTGTATATTTACTCTGTGAAGGTATGCTTGACAGTTTTTCAGATGCATGCACACATCCAGTGACCAAATTTAGACAAATACTTGTATATAAAATAGATATTACAAAATTTGAATTTGAATTTGAATATAATTTGACAGCTATGAAAAAAATGAAGTTATATAAATATTTGCAGTATATGACAACTATTCGTCAAAGGCAAGGTGGATATGGCTGAGTAGTCCCCTGAGTCAGAACGTCTTCATAAAACCATATTTTAATTACACCATTCACATTTCCAGTAACCAGGCTATGAGTCACATGTCCTGTCAACACACTGCAGCAGAACACTGACACTTAGCTGGAAAGGATTCATATCAGTGGGGAAGCCCTGACACCTTAGCGAACTTCTAGCTAAAGGTCAAAGGGCACAACCCTGTGCAACTTAATCCACTTGAGTGCCTGCAAGATCCGGTCTGGACCAGATGAGACTGGAGAGGTCTGGTTTCTCAAGTACCTTCCTTCTTCTGGTAACAGATACTTAGTGTGACATGGGATAGATGTACAGTACAATAATAATAATAATAATAATAATAATACAAAAATAATATAATAATAATAATAATAATAATAATAATAATAATAATAATAATGATGATATAATAATAATAATAACATTCATATTAATAATAATAATAATACTTATTATTATTATTATTATTATTATTGACTTGGACTTGTCTTGGTTTTGGGATGTCACTCATCATTCATCTGCCAAACCTCTTAATCCAACTAGGGTCACGGGGAGGCCGGAGACTATCTCAGCTGATGCTGGGTGAAGGTTATACCTTGAACAGCTTGCCAGATCATGGCAGGGCAACACACCCTTTACCATTCACACAAACTCGGCATCAATTTAGGAAACCGCCAGTAAACCTAATGTGGATGTCTTTGGACTGTGGGAGGAAATTGGAATACCCAGAGGAAACCCACGTGAGGAGAACATGCAAACTCCGCACAGAAATGCCCAAGCCCGGGACTCGAACCTGGACCTTCTTGCTGTGAGGCAGTAACCACTACGGCATCGTGCCGGGTTTTGGGCAGTGTTCTTGCTAAATGTTGCACTTGGTCTGAAACTGAGTTTGTAAACATAGTGTTTGTACTCTCTTTCTTTTACCATCAATAAAGTTTTAAAAGTTTCTTCTAGAAAAAATCGGAATCCCTGGCTTAGTGCATGAGTAAAGGATTGAAGTTGAAAGCTCGGTCTCAAATAGGATTTTACGACTACTACTACTACAACTACCTAAAATAACAACAACCACAGCAGCAACAGCAATAATAATATGGGTTAGGGTTAATGTATTAGGCTGAACCTAGCATCTACATGACGGCACATCAAACCCAGAACCTCTCTGTTCATCTGGGTACCAAGTCAAACTGAAGTTTTCATCAAAACAGCAAACAAGCACTAAAACGTTAAACACACTCATAAGCTCTGCTTCTCTTTACAGCTGTTGCTGTCAGCCTGATTGTCTACATTAAAAAATATTCATACATTCATTCATTTACTGCTGAATTCTTTTAGGGACGTCCATCATTAGTCCATCACAGGGCTAACACAAACATCTATTCACATCCACACTTCCACGCAGCCAATTAGCCTAAGGTGCATGTCTTTGGACTGTGGGAGAAAACCGGACTACCCAGAGGAAACCCATGCAAGCACAGGGAGAACATGCAAACACCGAAATGCCCTCGTTGAGCCCGGGACTTGAACATTCCCACTGTGAGGCAGATGTTCTAACCACTACATCACCATGCCGGTCTAATCCAAACACTTAAAGGACTAAGGCTCAAAAAAGACCTCGAATCATTTTCAGTGCACGCAGAAGGACTGGAGCAGTCCATGCTAGGCTAAAAGCAAACTAGCCAGTTGGTTCCTCCACTGATTTTTTTCTTCTTTCTTGATTTTTTCATGAAAATAAGGTATTTGATGGTAAGAACATTAATTCGCTGAATTATTTTCAAGAATCTTGAAGAAGAAGAATCTTTTTTCTTACTAATCGGCCTGGTGTGAGAAACAGGCCACCAGTCCTTGGTGTCACCTGATTCTGGTGACTGGGGAGGAGCCATCATAAGCAATTCTTTTTGAATTTGAATTTGAATAAAAAAAGTAAAAATGCGATATTTCTTAAAATTCAGTGGATGTGTAGTTATTCCACTCAGTCTCATTGTATATACACAATGTCCGGCTTGGCACGGCAACTCTAGCAGGCTAAAAGTTTTTATAAAAGGTTTTTTTTTAATATAATTATTTTATAATATTATCTATAGAGTATGGTTGATAGGATATCAGAAGGAGGTGGAGTAAGAATTTCATTGTGCATTATAACTGCCTGTTTGTGACAGGTCTAGCTTTGCTTTTGTAATATCTTGTTCTGCAACATAGTTTTTGCTTCCTTCTATAAGAGTTGACTACAAAATCAGATGCCTTTTACGCCATATCCATGGTGCATGAGCATGTGACTGCTGATTACTTAAAAACCAGTTGATTCCGATAAAAAAATTCTGATGACTTAATTAAATTTTACTTTTATTAATAGGGAAAAAAAGACCTGCAAAGTGAGCAATACCCTTTAGTCCATCAGTCATATTATAAAAGGTATATTCCCAGTCCCAAGATGGACCACAATTTGTGATGATCAATGATGACATTTTCAAGTTCATGCAAGAATACCAATTCAAAATGGCTGTGGTGGCCATATTGGATATCTCACACTGCACCGAAAATCAGTAGGCTTGTGTGCTTATCCAGTCCCAATACCCACACCAAAAATGGTGATGATTGGAGATGACTTTTTGAGTTGTTGCACAGAATGCAACTGTGGACAGACGGACTGTGGAAAGGTATGTTATCCATGCTCGCAGGCACTTCAAATCTGCAAAGCTGTTCTGGAATGATTATTTATGTGTTGATTTTGGAATACTGATGTATATTTGTGAGATGACTTGGGGGAAAAAACATCAGATAGATAAATTCTAGTAAACAGACAAAGAAATCAAATAAGGTTTTATTGAAAAATTTGTATCCATTTGCCATCATATTTCAGCACACTATCTGTCTAAGCCATAATGTCAACATTTTGTTCAGGCCACCACCCATTTATTTAATACTAAAATATACTGAGGCCTGTGATCACAGACATATGATCTATGCCCTTTATTTGCTCAGTTTACATCCTCAATTTATTAAACTGAAGTACATAAATAATTGTTTCTGCAGCCATTGATTCAGACCGGTACTGGATGACTCAACAAACTGAATGCTATTCCAGTACTTTCAAGTGCCCAGGGTAATAAATAGCAAAATTAATATCCTTTTAAGATTTTGATTTGTATGCACCACTATCCCACATAGTTAGACCCATATGATCTTATATATTTATAAAAAAAAACATGAGCACTTGTAATGTCATCAGTTCAGATCACTTGTCATGTCATCATCTGTTTTGATGTCTCAGTTCAGATAAGAAATTATCTATATGGCTAATTCTATTGCTCCCATGCTATGAGGGGCAATACACACACCGAGACATCAACAACATGGCCAATAGCTGTTGTGTTGCTATTCCAGCAGACACCTGATCCCTGCAGCAGATTGGTTTTCAGCTGTTTTTCATATGTATGCCTGCCATCTGGGTGTTTATTGCATGTTGTTAGCCATGCTATGGTAGCCTTTAAATGTATAACAGCAGGTGGATACTCAGCAAAGCTAAGCACAGAGGCAAAACAGCTCCATATAATCCATAGAGTACTTTGTGCTGATCTGAGAACGATACACAGGAGGAAGAAAACAGGCTGTATAGAAAGAGATCTGATCCTGAATTAGCAATAACAGGCTTGTAGCCTAAATATTTTACACTAAAAGTAAGAGGAACTGTAACTTTATAGCACCCAGATTTAACTTCTCGCTTCTTCTTTTATAGCACTGCTATTACTGATAAAAGAACTTTGGCTTATAATAAATACGTGTTCGTATATAATAAATAAGTGCTCATATACAGCACTGGCTTTGTAGTTGACAAACAGTGACTTTGTACAAGCCACACAACACTATTCCAGCCAATCAGCAACAGGTGTCATTTCTCCTTGCGCACAGCACAAATGCACCCTGTTGCTGATTGTCTGGAAGAGAACGAGGGTGAGTTATTACCATCATTGGCAATAAGGGTCCATAAAGTTAGGGGCGGAGCTTCTGAAGAATGTTTTAAATCATAATTTTTAGTTTGGACCAAAATTAGTGCAAGTCTATTAGGGAGTATGCAATGATGGGAGCATGATCTCAGGCATGTGCTCTCTCTCTCTCTCATTAATCTAGGGCCATATCTACAGTATGTATGTGCAGACACTATTAAATATTAAATGTAGCACACCCTCACCTGCTCACAGTGCCCATGCTCCCGATGGGGCTGAGTTTAGGAGGGTTCAGATCCATGCTTTCATCCAGAGAGCTCCACTCCAGGGTGTGGCGTCGAGGTTCGCTTCTGTGCTCTGGGGGCTGCGATAAATGTCTGGAGAAGGGAAGACCTGTGGGGGAAGCAGGCTGGGGGACTGATTCACCTTTTAGCCTTTTTATCTGAGAGAAAGAAAGAGGTGGGGGGAGAAAGAGACATAACCATGAGTATTGTGCTTGTTTTTGTGCAAGCCTTGCACTCCAGGATTCCTTAACCAGAAGGACGTGCTAGAAAGAGGAAGCAGACAATATTTCTCTTAGACTCTGAAATGAAATGGGCTGTAATCCTGAAGCAAATGAACAGTAAAACCTCACTTGGATGACAGCAAAATCAATCTTGGCTGTCCTCATCGTCTTTTAGTAAAGCTTGAATCAAAAATCTGGATACACCAAGTTTCCGAATGCAGAGAAAATAATGATGATAGGATGTCAGCTTCATCCCCTCGACCCCCACCATCTAACTACACTCATGTACCTCTCTAGTCCAACCCAAATCTTGACCATTGATTTGTGATGCAAGAGCTAATTACATGGCATTAGACTTCTGACCTCCATACTACACAGAGAAAATAGTCCACAGCAGCCAGGTTTTCTGACATGTGGCACTAAACAAAGATAAAAGTGACAAGATAAACAGTGCAAAGTCAGATATCAGATAAGCATATGCATGGTCATGTGTACTTTACACTATAATAGATGATAACGTGGTGGATTAAAAGCCTTTTATATCAAGGCATTACACTGATCATGGCTGGTGTGGGGGGTGTATACTTCACTAGAAAGGAATGATAGAGAACATTCATTCATCCATTCGTTTGCCAAACCGCTTAATCCTACTAGGTTCACACACTCTGGCTGAAGGCAGGGTACACCCTGAGCACCCAACACACACATGCCCATACACAGTCACACTTACACTTTCACCTACTGGCAATTTGGAACAGCCAATTAGCCTAATGTGCAAGTCATTGGACTGTGGGAGGAAACCGAAGTACACAAAAGGAAACACAAGCTCTTGAAGAGCATCCAGACTCCACACAGACATGCCCTCACCCAGCCTGGGACTCAAACCCAAGACCTTGCTGTGAGGTGGACGTGCTAACCACTGGTAGATGGCTTTAAGAGTTAATAAAACCTCAATAAATCTCCCGTACTTTATTTGTGTTCTACACTATAAAGGAGAAGTAACTAGAAAGTGATGGGTTCTCATGGTCGTAAATAATACTGCTGTCATTACTCATTTTCAGCAAACAGCTCCCCAGTTCTGTAGGAATACATGTGTTTAGGATTAAAGTCTGATTTAATCACTCACTCATTTGCAGAACTACTTAATTCTAGGTTTGCAGGGAGGCTGAGGTGATATGCGAAGGCGGAGTACCCCCTTAACAGCTTGCTTGGCCATTGCAGGACAACACACAACCATTCACACTTACTCTCGCACCTAGGGGTTATTTTTTAACAGCCAGTTAGCTTAATGTGCATGTTTTTGGACTGTGAAAGTTTCCTTTTCGGAGTACCTGGAAAAAACCCATGCAATCACTGAGAGAACCCCCTGTCACTCACAGTGATCACCATGGGCGTTTGTGAGCTCATTCGTACAAAAAAAGGGCAAATAGCGCTTTCTGTCTGGTTGTGCTCTAAATACCGCCTCTAAATGCGCTAATGCGCAGCAGTTCGTAAAGAGGTGGGTGATAGCATCGCATGTCACAGAAGGGCCATGTACATGCGTACGCCCCTCTCTGGTTGGTGGTGGTTGTATATGATAGGGAGGAAATATATAAAAGTAAATCAATCAGTAAATAAAAATAACGGGAAGAACATGCAAACTCTACACAGAAACACCCAGGACCTGAACCCAGGACCAGGCTGTGAGACGAAAGTACTAACTGCTATGCCACCATGCTATCTAATTTGGCTTTACTCAACTCCTTGTAAATGTTCATTAATATAAATTACTACCATAATCTCAACAATACAACATACAATATGGATATAAACAGATATTAAGCAAAGACATACCAAACTATGTATCTAGTACTGTATTAACTGTGTTAAAATAATACCAACATTATTAAAAATACATATTTTTATTTGGACTATGATCTCCATCTAGTATGAGTGCTATTTCAGTGTGTATTTTCCTTCTATTTCCCAAGAAATAAACAAAGATCCCACTTTAATGTGTGACCAACACACACAAACACACACACACACACACACACACACACACACACACACACACACCCTAAAATTAAGGGAAGCTGTAAAACTGTTCAACAGTTAACAGCTTATCTACTATCCACTCAGTAAAGGATAACGTACAGCAGACCATTATCACAAAAATCAACCAGTTTATTACACAGCTGATCCTCATCACAAACCCCACTGCTAAAGAAAGGTGTGCTCCTTCATCCTGAAGGGGTTTATATCATAATAATGACCGGCTTGCTGTACATTATTCTTCGGTGGTATAGTAAAGAAATAGATCTTTACAATAAAAATTGGTTTAAAATTATTGTATTGCTTCTGCTATTGACATCAGCCACAATAAAGGCCTGTTATACAGAGTCTGCTGAATGCCATAATTGATACAAAATCAGGTATTCAAGCAAGCCAGGTAATACATTTCTATAAAAGGCTCAGCATCTACTTTAAATTCCTAAGAAGTCTTAAGGTAAACCTAAACATCCGTGAATATGTCAAGTTTTATAACACTGAAAAAAAAACATCCTGGTACAAACATTGCTTGCGCTTGGCCCTGTTCTGCCTTCAATATCTTTATTATCCTGGGTATCAGCTTTTCTGTGCAGAGTTTGCATATTCCACCAATGCTTGTGTGGGTTTCTTCCTGGTACTCTGGTTTCCCTGCACAGTCCAAAGACATGCACATTAGACGAACTCGCTGTTCCAAATTGGTCCCAAGTGTGAGTGTAAATGCTTGTGTTTGTGTTGGCCTTGCATTGGTTTGTTGAGCTGTTCAGGGTGTACCCTCCCTTCATCCTGTGTTGACTGAGATAGGCTCCAGCCTCCCCGTGACCACCGCAGTAGGATTAGGAGGTTTGGCACACAAGTAAGCGATGTACTTTTCAAAGATTGTAAGCACCACACAAACATGGAAACATCATTTCAGGATTTTTTTTTTCATGTATAGCTTCCTGTTGATGTACTGTTTGATTGTGCGTGTGCTGTCTAGAATCACTCTGAGCTGTGTTTACTCTGGAAATGGGAATGAGCTGATGGAATCAAGTCCAAATGCTGAATTAGGTGGCAGGATACACGTGTGTATAAATAAAGATTGATTGTAGGCTGATCACACTTATGGTTCATAGAGCATGTCAGGTGGAAGTAACAAAAAAGGCTTCAGATTCCTAAAGTTAGAAGCGAGAAACATGAAACTCATGAGCGTCGAAACAGTGGCACCGATAAATGATACAAAAATCACGGAAATCACAGGGGTTTTAAAACACTGATCAGAAAACTAATCAGGAACTACTGGATATAATCGGGATGATTACACATGGCAACACATGGGGCAGAGACAAGACCAGGAAATGAAATTAAACAACGGGTGAAGTAAGAGTGGGGATTTTTGACAGTGACAATGCAGCCATGATGATATAATCATTATACAAATTTTTAGGATACAACATTCCATAATTTGGAATTTTTCACCATTTTGAACCTGATCCAAATCACGTCGATATCCATCTTGTCGGATATGATTACTAGCCCGCACAGCTAATGCATTGCAATGTTACGAGCTCATATTTGACTCATATTTAAACAGTATATACCTACATGTGTTTTCTTTATTGCTGCCATATTATGACTGTAAAACTTCATGTCTGCTGTTGGCCTGTTTAGGGGTAAAGGGGTAAAAATCTCATACCTACGTGTATAAGAAGAAACCTCCTAATTAAGCCATTCCACCAAAGATACAGTATAATTTAATCACCTCCTCCTATATGTCACTATACATCACAGTTTATCTGGATGAGAGTGTATTATCCACAGTGCTAGCCTGTCAGTTTTAGCATTTATGTGTATACTGCGGTTGAACAGCAATAATCTACAAGCCTGTGTTCATAACAAAGTGCAGCTTATTCCTTAGTCATATTATTTCTTTCTTTCGTAAGAAACTTAAAAATAAAGCGTAACCTAAATAACCCAGGTCTTCTTGTGCTACGTGCTGATTTGAATTATTTCTCTGACCCCTTAAGCGAATTCCTCAGCTGGAGCTAGTCTTACTTTTCACAACCATCTCGCCTTGCTTTTTTTTCCCCATCAGCATTTTCCAGTCGATCCACAGCCCTGGTTATGAGTAACCGCAGTGATGTCCTACAGGCCTTAGCAAGACGAGCTGCACACCACCAACCTAAGTAAACAGTGTTAGATTTCAAACTCTGTATGAAAACACGGCGTATGCTGGTATCTAGCAAGGTGGCCTAAGATGTTATGAAATAGCAGATTTCTCCTTTTTTTTCCGAAAACAGCATCAAAGTCATGCGAGCAGTCAGCAGGTGAGCGCAAACGATAAGCCTATCAGAGTGAAACCTGAAGGGGGGTAAATAACACTAGTAAGCTCTCACTTCACACTAAAAAGAAGGAACATAAACCATTTCAGTGTTTGAAACTGACTCCCATGTTCATAAAATTTGGACGAAAAGATCAAGGGTTTCAAAAGATCAAAAGAAAACATGCTTTCAGTATTCCTTCTGTCATATGACTCCAGAATTATATAAATGACCCCGAAATAAAATAGCTTTTTCTGCAATATTAGTAATAAAAAAAACTGCAACCTTCTTTTTTCTCGGCGTGGGTACTGGGGTTTTTAGGCTCCACTCCTTTTCTCTGGATGAGATCTTGTTTTCGCCCAGACTGCTCTGTATAGCCTGACAAAACAGGAAGTGATCAATGCCAAATTATCAAGTGATCTATGAGTCAATAAATCAGTCAGCAGGAACAGACCATATAAGTCTGACACGTTTTGCTGAAAACATTAACCATTACAGAATGAAACAGGAAGTGAAAGCTTGGGATTGCAGAAATTAGGATGTCTTAATTTATATATGTGTATGTGAATGATGTTAACCACTAAATGAGAGCGTTAAAACCACTCCTGTTAGCTCAGAGGTGCCCAATCCTGCTCCTGGAGGTCTACCTTCCCTCCAACCCTAATCATGCCCTCCTGACCATCAAATAATTTAATCAGGGCTTAAGACTCTGAAATGAAGACTTAACACCTGATTAGATCAAATCATTATTATATTATAGTACCAAAAATGGTTTAAAGAGATGCTGTTACACAGCTCTTAGGCTCTGCACCTGCCTGTGCTGGGAACTCACCTGTGTCCATAATTAACAAATAAATAAATAAACCATGGAAATCTCTTTTTTGTGCTTAGATTGCAGGTAGTATATACTAAAGCAAGTATGCACATCAGGCTTGGTGAATGTCACTAAAAAGAGACATCCACCTCACCTATGGTGCATAAATTTTAATTATACCGCGGCAGCAGCAGCGCCCTTTCAAAATGTATTTTACCTGACAAAGAAATTAGCCATACATTGTCTTACCATATCATTTTATTTATTTTTTCTTGTAAAAAAAAATCCACTGGTTATTTGATGAGCATCGTTTTTTTTTTCTTCAAAATGTGTCACACATCCTCAATCAGACTTAGTTCTGATCTTTGACTGGGCCATTCTAAAACATTCAGTTTCTTGTATATAAACCTATACAGTGTAGCAAGAACAAAAGCATTCTCTCATCTGCCTTCACACGCATATGAACCTAAGTGACATCCCATTCTTAATCTATTCATTCATCATTCATTTTCTGAACTGCTTAATCCTAATTAATTTGGCTTGGAAGCTGGCACCCATCTCACCCATCTGACTCTGGGTGGGGGCAGAATGCACGCTGGACAGCTCGCCAGGCCACCGCAGGGCAGAAACACGCTGACGTCAATGCAGCCTACTTTTGACGAAAATCAGCAACTGTTCTTTTACATGCCTCTCAACACAGACAGTGATATACATGACCGGCATTTGATAACCCAGTTAGCTGCACTGGGGGGACAGCAGTGACACCATTCTTAACCCCATAGGGTTTAATATGACGTCGGCCCACCCCTTGCAGCTATAACAGCTTCAGCTCTTTTGGGCAAGCTTTCCATAAGGTTTAGGGGTGTGTTTATGGGAATTTTTGACCATTCTTCCAGAAGTGCATTTGTGAGGTCAGACACTGATGTTGGACGAAAAGGCCAGGCTCGCAGAATCTGCTCTAATTCATCCCAAAGGTGTTCTATCGGATTGAGGTAAGGACTCTGTGCAGAACAGTCAAGTTCTTCCACACCAAGCTGGCTCATCCATGTCTTTATGGACCTTGCTTTGTGCACTGGTGTGCAGTTATGTTGGAACAGGAAGGGATCATTTCCAAACTGTTCCCAAGTTGGGAGCATGAAATTGTCCAAAATCTCTTGGTATGCTGAAGCATTCAGAGTTCCTTTCACTGGAACTAAGGGGCCAAGCCCAACTCCTGAAAAACAACCCCCACCATAATCCCCCCTCCACCAAACTTTACACAAACTTTAGTCAGACGAGTACCGTTCTCCTGCCAACCACCAAACCCAGACTCCATCAGATTGCCAGATGGAGAAGCGTGATTCGTCACTCTAGAGAACGTGTCTCCACTGCTCTAGAGTCCAGTGGCGGTGTGCTTTACACCACTGCATCCGACACTTTGCATTGCAGTTGGTGATGTATGGCTTGGATGTACCTGCTTGGCCATGGAAACCCCTTCCTTGAAGCTCTCTAAGCATTGTTGACGCTGAAAGTTGACGACCTCATCGCACTATGCACCTAAGTATCCGCTGACGCTGCTGTGTCATTTTACGTGACCTACCACTTTGTTTCCCAATCGCTTCCACTTTGTTATAATATCACTGACAGTTGACTGTGGAATATTTAGCAGCGAGGAAATTTCACGACTGAACTTTTGCACAGGTGGCATCCTATCACAGTACCATGCTGGAATACACTGAGTGCCTGAGAGCGACCCATTCTTTTACAGATTTTGTAGAAGCAATTCGCATGCCTAGGTGCTTGAATTTTCACCTGTGGCCACAGAGGTGATTGGCACACCTGAATTCAATTATTTGAACTGGTGAGTGAATACTTTTGGCAGTATAGTGTACCTCTACATGGTAATACTGTTGGAAGTAACAACCAACAATACTAGTCTCGAGTCTTTGCCTCTGGCCCATATTTGACTCCATCTATCTTGCCCACAATCGTGACAAGTTTCCCAGTCCCTGCTGATTAGAGGCATCCCCACTGTGTCATGCAACCCCCACATTCTTCATGATTCATTGCGCTGAATTTTAGCCAAATGTCTAGCTTTGTGCCAAGGCCAAAAAACTTCTGTTTTGCTTTCATCCGACCATAGAATTTTTAAATGCCTATTGGCAAATGCCTAACAAAATTCATAGGCTCTACATTGGTTCAGCTTAAGATTGTCCTGTGAACATCTTCTTCCAACTGAGCTGTGTGACTCTCCAGCTCCTTAACCGCTTTACTTTGATGAATAATGCCCTTTTTACTTAACCAGTGACTTTTGATGGATGGCCTTCTCTAGGCACAGTTGTGTCATGTTCTTTCAATTTTTAATACTGGATTTAATCATGCTTTGCAGGATGATTAGACTTAAGGGTAATTATTTATAAGTAAATTCTTATGCAAGGCACTGTAAATCTTAAAATCTCAATTTCATTTTGAATTAATTTGCATTTGCATCAGTGTGAAAAAAAACATTTTGCAGTCTATATTAAAACCTTCTTTGTATACCTGCAGAAAAACAAGGCACAAACGTTAAAATGTTAGCGATAAATATATATTGGCATTAGGAATGTTAGCAAATGATGAACTAAATGTACGGAGGCACACAAACAAACATGAAAACCCACACATACACATACCTTCTTCTTTCTGGGTAGTGGGGTTGGTGCTATTGGTGTTGGAGAGGTTGTTTCCATGGTATCTGTGGGTACTGTATTCATGTGGGCCTCCTGGGAACAAAACAGTTTGTGCCATGAGTTCACATGAGCTCAGCGGTTTCTACTGACACTGCTTACGGAGTACATATGGCACCGGTGCGTACTTCAAGTAATACCCATATTTGAATTGACATTCACCCAGAAATAAAACGCTGAATTATTACAGGACCAAAGACTCAAAGGATCCACAGTAAATTAGGACATCACAAAAGAAAACAACACTATATCCATCACCTGAAGAAGGCAAAGGTCATCAGGGTTATTTATCATAAGATATTCACAGATGACCAGTTCAGTTCTTTATAGTAAACTGTGTTCTAATACCCTTCACATCTTTCCAAAACACCGGAGCAATGATTTCACTGCTCTAGATAACACTGATTACTATCATCATTCACATCGGCATCAGCAAAACAACTGCCCACATCTTCAGTATGCCATCACCATAATGTCAAGGTGACTTCCCCTCATGCACTATGCAGCTCTGATGTAATTGATCGAAAAAAATTTTTTTTGAAGATGTTTGAACAAACAATTTAAACTCTCTTTTGCTACAGATGAACAGAACAAATGTGGAAATTTAGGTGCCATCTATTAGAACCTCCTGAAGGCAGAACCTGTCTTATTTAAATCTGACATCTTGGGTCTGGTGTTCACTTTGTTGTTGAAGTATAAGGTGTCATCATGCCAAGATCATGCAAATATGTCCAGGGCTAGCTGCTGGAGCAATTCAGCCCAAAAGCAGACTGTATGGTGTGAAAAGAAGTCTCCAAGACTCCAAAATGTCATCACAGTTTGAGCAGTTAACAAATGCAACTGTTGGTGTGAAAGTGCATACATCTACAATCAGAAAAAAATTGGACAAACTTGACCTGTGTGGGAGGCATGCTAGGAAAAAACCTTTGTTGTCCAAAAAGAACTACAGTTTACTAATAACCAGAAAGATGATTACGCAAAAATATTTCTGCTTAAGAAAGCACTGCCATATATTTTCTCCATAGAGGAATATTACATCTACTGATATTTTTGTTGATTAAATAATTAAAAGGCAAATTTTCTTGTGATTTTGTTCAAATATATCGCCTTTATCTGTAGGTGGTGTATCACATAGGATCAACTCTTCAAATACCATCATATCATTTCAATATCATCTGCCACTTAATCCTATTAGGGTCGCAGGGAGGCTGAAGACCATCTCAGCCTCCACTGGACGAAGGTGGAGTATGCCCTGAAGAGCTTGCCAGACCAGTGCAGGGCCAACATTCATGCACCATTTACACTAACACTTACACCTAGAAGCAATTTAGAACTGCCAGTTAGCATAATGTGCATGCCTTTGGACTGTGAGAGGAAACCCATGCAAGCAGGGGAAGAAAATATTAACTCCACACAGAATTGGCCGAGCCTGGGACTCGACCTCAGGACCTTCTTGCTGTGAGGCGCACATGCTAACCACTACGCCGGCGTGCCGCCCTCTTTAGATATGTTGGAGAAATAAAAAACGGTTTGTCATATGAATTTATTAATAAATTGATAATAATAATAAACAAAATAATTGTTTATTAAGATCAAAAAGTTGTAAAACATCACTGACTACTGAAGAACATTAGGTTGTGTCAGCACACACTTTCACCGTGATGATGTTTGAAGGCTTGGTTTTGGGTGGCTCCTGTACTCCATCTGGCTCAAAGATGGTGCTGTAGTTTTCAATAAGCTTGGCCATGATCTTGTTACAAACATCCTGCTCATGGATGCCTTCAAAACCAGGAGACACACTGAGGAAGAAAACAGAAACAGACTGGTGGTAAACTAATTTACACTACTGCAATCCATGAAAAGAGATCCAAACAGTTCCCTCTCTAAGAACATTCAAGTGCTGGGGGCTTTGTTCTGGACAGGGTCATAGCTCAAATGAGGCTTTTAATGAGGTACATTCTTTCTTTTTAGATAAGGTGATGATTTCTGGTTAACCATCACCTGCAGAAAAGCATTCATTTCACTAAAACCACCGACACTAACTTAAATAATTACTGGGGGGAAACAATCATTTTAATGCTACTGTGTTGAAAACAGCCATTAGCGGAAGCCATAGCTAGCCTGAACTGGTCATAACTGGTGCAATAACATTATGTACACTTACATAATTTTGACCACAGCTCATTTGTTCCATGCTGGCGACATGAGCTTGGAATAAAAACAAGCCTAAAGCTAACAGTACACTTTTAATCTTCGATGATCTGGGATGATATTACAATAAAGTCATGTCTGGCTGCCAAGTCACTTTAGACTAGGATGCAATTTGGTGACTAATGAGGCTTTGACTAATGGCTGTTTTAAAGATTACAGCATTCGAAGGGTGTCTTTTCCCAGTAATTATGTAAACTATTGTGCGGGACGTTTTTTGCAAAAAAAAAATAAAAGTAAAATGGATAGTTTCATAGGAAGACAACACCGTCTCTATAAAAATGCTAGGAAGATTGTTACTATTTTAGTCTACTCTGACCTTTGTCACATCTTTAAATATATTAAATTACAAGTAGGCTTTCCAGATTAGGTGCCTTTGATTAGAACCTCCTGCAAGAGGAACCTGCTTTCTTTCAATCTAACATCCAAAGCCTAGGGTTGTTTTTGCTATTGAAGTGTATGTTGTCACCATGCCATGATCTAAAGAGCTCTAAGGTCATCAGAAAAAAGTTGTGGATGTCTATCCTGGAGATGTCTATCCAGACTGTGGAAGTCTGAAAGGTGATAAAGA
>JAOUQZ010000039.1:25588922-25609105 GCA_028564935.1 Neosilurus hyrtlii
CACCGCCCCACCCCCCCCCCCCCCCCCCCCCCCCACCACCACCACCACCACCAACACCACGCTTATCATGATTCTCTGAAATCATGGAGATCATGGATATCGTGCCCCAGTATAAACCCAGTGTAAGGTCTGTTGGTAGCCCTACCCCAACTTGAACACCTTGAGCTTGAAGAACTTGATGTGTGGTTTCAGTAAGATGGAGCTGCACAGCTCAAAGATTACAGGAAGTGCTTAATATTTTCGGACCAGGTGATCTAGTTGGAGGCCGGCCCGTTCCCCTGATCCTACCCCTTGTGACCCTACCTCAAATCACGAATGTATACTTATCAATCCCAAACCCTTGAAGCCCTTAAAGATGCTGTTCAGCAGGAAAAGAACCCAACATGACCAGTCCAGCCATAGCAGCATTCGGAAATCGCTTCCAAGTGTAAATAGACAATGACTTCCACCATTGGGAGGAACATCTTTAAAAAGTGGTGTATAAAAACTGTAGAGAACAAAGTTTAATGTGTGTAAATAATAATTTGACTAGCCCTTTTTTTACGTTTTTAATACGGGAGGTTTTATTGGGTCACCCTGTATAAAATAAGGCTCATTTTACAGTTAAACTTACGTGAGAATTTTGTATGTGTAATTTGTATGAATTCAATACATATTTACTGCTGAGCATTTATCATTGTAGTGATTTGTTTTTAACTGCTTTTTTTTCGGGTTGGGGGGGCTTGTGTGTTGCCGGTTCGGGCCAGTATATGGTGGCTACTGTTGGTATTCATGGCCGTGTTTGGTTGAAGTCAATGTATTAGCAAAAACAGGAAGCACATTAGGTAACACATGAAGCCCAATCGAAAGCTATGAAAAAACTTTCTTGCATTTCACTACAGAATAGTACACTGTTCATGAACTGCATGTCAAAAGCCTGTCATTGTTTTTACCGTCCACTTTACTCACCATGCTGTCTCAGGTACTCCACCATGCTCCTGAATACTGACGGCACACCATCCTTCACCAGTCCCAATTTGCTCAGCTCCATCAGAGACACACCGAACAGCCTCTGACCTCTCTTCTCTTCATCTGTGGCAGAAGTCAGCAGATTCTTCAACACAGGTAGCTGGACCATTTTCTTCATATCCTCCCTGATCCTGACCTGCATGGCTGTTTTGTTGTGCTTAGAGAAACACAAGAGAGAAGAAAAATCAACCACGGCCACAGCTGCCCTCGGCCACATCCTCACTAATCCTGCACCCTGATTCAGTCTCTTGAGAGACTCTACAGCGAAGTGATGGTGTGACTAATGAGACAACAGAATGCCATGTCTTAGACAGTGACTGTAGTGCACTAGTTCCTGCAGGGATGTTCAGAGCTCCGGTTGCTGTGTACCTGTAGCTAAGGGGAGTCGGCTAAAGCAAGCAAAGACTTATCTTAAGGAAAGAGAGGTGATAGTTAAAGCGAGCAGGGTCTTATCAGCCAGCAAAGACAGCTGACAGAGCTTTTATAGACTGACTAATCAAGCTGTTTTGGGATATTTACTCTGGGGATTCCTGATTTTATTATTTTTTTTATCACCTTCATAAAACACATGTTGAAGCAAATCATCCTGCAGGTAGAACAATGAGGGGTAGAGAAAGTTTTATTGCAAATCATTAAGTAAACTACTGAAGCAAAACATATCAAAGACTTACAATAATGCTGACACTGCATATACTGACACTTACATCATGTACATCACCCATGTACCGTATCAGCTCAGGCTGGGTATTAGGATAGGTGCTCCGATTTGATTCAATTCATAATCACAAGCTAACAGTTTTTTCATTCTGATTAAATTTGATAATGATTCAGTAATAATGAGATATAAAATACTATATAGCAGGTTTCCATATTTGAAGAGACCTCAACAAGGGGGATGCTAGTAATTGCCTTTAATACATGTCAGAGTTCAGTTCTCTGGTTATGTTTAATCAGACTGAAAATTAACCTAAAAAAAACTTCACCTAAAAATGCATATTAGCTTAAAATATCAATCTGTTTGCATGTGTATCTTTGCAGAAAGAGAATAAGCTGCGAAGTGCAAGTGCACTCAGCGCCACGTGCGCTGTGTGGGAACATGAGCATGGACATGACAACAAAATTGAGCTTACATTTACAGCATTCAATAGACACGCTTATCCAGAGTGACTTACATTTTATCTACACAACTGAGCAGATGAGGGTTAAGGGCTTTGTTCAGGGGCCCAACAGTTTGCAGCAGATTGTTGAGACTGGGGTCTGACCCCTGAGAAATCAGAAATCCACAGCCACTGACTACCCAATGAATATGAGGGTTATTGTCGTCGCACACAATGTCTGTCTGTCCGTCTGTCTGTTTGTCCACAGTTGCATTCCGTGCACTAACTCAAAAAATGCCATGACCGATCCTCAACATTTTTGGTGTGGATGTTGAGACTGTGTAACTACACAAGTTGCGTTGTGGTGTGATATGCAATAAGGCCACCTCAGCTGCCATTTTGAATTTGTGTTGCGCCGCAATAAATTGAAAATGTCACCACCAATCATCACTGTGTCCCGCAACTGCTCTCCGGCTCCCCCGATGTGTGTGGTAGCCCACTGCTCCAAGAGTGTGTGCTCACTGTTTACGTGTGTGAAGGGCTCACTTTGGATGGGTGAAATAATTAAATAAAAAGAGGCAATAATTTCTCTTGTGAGATTCAGTATATGAAAATCAAAAAATAAATCAATAAACATATAAATAAATCAAAAACATCCTATCTTGGGACTGGGACTATTTTATAATGTGGCACATGGGCTGAGGGTTACTTTGCAGGGCTATTTTTTTTAATTCACAAAAAAAATTATGAATCATGAGTAAAATAATTGAAGCTAATTAAAAAAATCGAATTTATTCTCATACTTTTAATTTAAAATCAGATCAGTGTAACTTTGCAGAACTTTTCATTGCAGATATTTATAAGAAAAAAGTGATATGACCCTTATGCCTTACAGTAGACCTATAATGCAGTACAAAATGAAATGTTTGTGTACAGAGCTGCCAAGGATTATGGTGAAACAAACAAACAAACAAACAAATTAATACATGATTCTCATGCATTCAGGGTTATAAGCATTATTTAATGTAGAAAATATCTCTGCACCAGACCAAGAGTAATACACACACACACACACACACACACACACACACACACACACACACACACACACACACACACACACACACACACACAATCGCTGATTAACCCGAAAAATGGAGGTAAATGTGCAAATGTTATGCAGTATTTAAGAGCTTAATTAAAATTTTTTGATTATTTGAATCAGATTTAATTTATCATAATCTGATTCTCGTTGAATATTAAGAATATGATTCCACCGGAATTGCAGTAATTGTCACTATTAATATTACAATATACGTTCTTTTTCTTCTTCTTTTTCTTTTTAATAAAAAAATTACCTAAAATAAGCTCTGACATATGACAAACATTCACGTTCAGACTGCTTTATAGTCACCGGAATACCAAGAATCTTCTGAAAAGCCTGTTTTTATATATTACAGTCTAGTAATGAGCCTGACATGAACAATAGTAAATGTGATGATGATATAAACTAACATTCAGCTCCAGCTGTACATGTACTAAACATGACTGTTTATTATCAGAAAACATAAATCTGGAATTTACACTTCAAAATCTGCACCACTAAGAAATAACAAGGTTTTTTATTATTATTATTATTATTATTATTATTATTATTATTATTATTATTATGACACTGAAATTCCAAAACCTACAAACCTGGGGTTAGCCTGTTAGCTCTGTGATGAAAATCCTCTATTTAAGCATGTTGTGGAATCCCAGAATCACCCATGGTAATTCCCGACCTTCAGGTCTCCTTCACGTCCATTCTTAGCACTTATTACCTGCCTTTGAGCTGATATGAAGCTTTCATACATCAACCACTGCTCATACAACATAATAAATACATGTTTTAGGCTACTACTGAGCTCTCAGCTGGATGCTGTCATGCATGCTCGCTGCAGGTTTCCATAGCAACTGGAAAATTGGTTTGAGGGTTGAGGATCATGCTTGCACATGCTATTTTTACAGGTACGTCAAATGACAGTTAACTCACACACACACACACACACACACACACACACACACACACACACACACACACACTACAGATTTGCTCTCTTCATGTAGAGGAGGGTGGGGACAGTGTTAACGACTGTCTGTTTTATTATTATTATTAATATTATTATTATTATTATTTAAAATAGTGCAGTGGTTAGGACGTCCGCCTTGAAGCAAGAAGGTCCTGGGTGTGTGTGAAGTTTGCATGCTCTCCCCGTGATTGTGTCGGTTTCCTTAGCATTTTCCGGTTTCCTCCCACAGTCCACAAATATACACGTTAGGCTAATTGACTGTTTCGAGTTAGCCCTAGGTGTGAGAGTGAGTGCTTGTATGTACCCTGCGATGGCTGTTCAGGGTGTAGGGATGAACCCAGGAAATTAACCTAAGACCTTCTTGCTGTGAGACGGATGTGCTGCCCACCACACCACCATGCCACCTGCGATTATCAGTGTTCCTGAAATTTTACGAACTTAAGGTGAACATCAGACCACTAACACGAGCACTGGTGTGTTCACTAACCCTTCCATTAGGGCACAATATCTGTGGTCCAAATCCGGCCGTCCAACTCATTTTTGTGGCCTGCAAGAGCTTTCAAATTATATGATTATCATACATTCTTTGCATCAACCATTACCATGAAACCTAATGCATCATCTTTCCACTAGGTGGCAACAACCTATTTCAGATAAACAGCTAGTTGCATGCTGTCTTGTTGGTGTTAACTGTTGTCTTAAAATATAAGTGAATAAAGGAAAAGAGGACAAATGCCCAAACGAATGATTTTGCCTTACAGATTTCATGAGTGCGCCTTCAGAATAGATGCTCAGTGATTAGGGGCTAGCGCTCAGGATTATCCAATCAGGTATCCAAGACACAACAGGAACTTCTGTCAAAAAGCTAAAGAAGTGACATGCAAGACGACATTACTGTATAAATGACATTAAACACTTCTATCTTTATATTGGAATGTCCCTTACTAGCTACACACTAGGTGATTTTTCTATTCACTGTCCTCAGGAACATATCACTGATTCACACACCACTGTTTACTTGCCTTTAGGGAACTATCCACTCACCAGCCATCTCCTTGACAATGCTCTTTAATTACTAATAGCACTTCCTCTATTGTTTCTGATGGAAGTGTCGATTGCTTTCCTGTTCCTCCCCCACCCGCGGCTTCTACTTCTTTTTACCCCCTGCTCCTGACATGCCTGATCTCTCAGACTGAACTGACTCACACAGATGACTACTGCTACTCTTACTGTGTCTTAATCGTATTCCCTGTCACCAGCGGGGATTCTGTACTCACTAGGGCCGGGGTTGCCAAACGTCTTTGCAGCACAGCATGCCTTTCAGTGTATAAAAATATTCAATCCTCCCCCCGATCACTCCCATCGTCACAGGGCCAACACACACACGATTCACACTCACATCTAAGGGCAATTTGGAACGGCTAGTTAGCCAAATGTGCTTGTCTTTGGACTGTGGAAGAAAACTGGAGCACCCAGAGGAAACCCACGCAAGCACTCGCAGAACATGCAAACTCCACACAGAAATGCTCAAGCCCGGGACTTGAACCCAGGATCTTCTTGCTGTGAGGTGCACGTGCTAACCACTATGCCACCATGCTTATACCCCCTCTGTCTGAAAATTTGGATTTGCTCCTAATCTTCAGTCTTTGCTCCGATAATCTGAATATAAGGCTTTGTTTTATCTGGGATTCTGTGCAGATGGAGTCAGTACCCATAATGCACTACGCTGCATGAGTGTCAGCAAGTCTCAGCATGCTCTTTCTTCCTTTTTTCATGCTCAGTTCCTCTCTTTCTTTCTGCGTGTTGGAGAGCAACTGTTGTAGAGTTTGTTGGAAGTTCGGAAGACCACCAGCAACAGCTGCATCAGCGAGAACATGATCATGTTCAGCCACCTTCTACTGGACAGCTTTACTACCAAACTTCCTTTCTTTCTTTTTTTCTTGAACACACAATCACTGGATGTTTGGACTGCAGGTTTTAAGAGAGCTGCCTGGCCTCTTCTTTTAAATCTACAGAGAAGCACTTTAAAAAAGTGCCAGGAAAATGTGTAGGTTTAAAGGGGGTGAATCCAGCTTTAAAGAAGTTATGTTGCGATTTTTATCCACATTAACTCAGTTAATCACTCTTTTGCCAAATCACTTAATCCTATTGGGTTGCAGGGATGCTATCTCAGCTAACACTGTGTGAAGGCAGGGTACACCCTAAAGAGCTCGCCAGACCATTGCAGGGCCAACACACAAAACCAACACACTTAAGGGCAATTTGAAACAGTCAATTAGCCTAATGTGCATCCAGAGAAAACCCACGCAAGAACATGCAAACTCCACAAAGAAATGCCCGAGCCTGGAACTTGAACCCAAAACCTTCTTGCCATGAGGTGGATGTGCTAACCACTACGCCACCATGCCACCACTGCCCAAATCCAGTTGAAAAAGGCGTGTAAATATGCAACGAATGACCAAAATATTACTTTGTGCTTGTAAGATAGCCTTTCAACTTGCAAATCAAATGGGGTTTAAGGATTTTGAACCTGACATGGAGCAAGAGCAAATGGATTGCAACAACAACTTTTTGAAATCTTGTTGGGCTGAACAGTTTTCAAAGATTGAGATACTACAGCAAACTTCTAGCAAATTTGTTGTATGAATCTGATTCATTTTTAGTATTCATTTTCTAAGCCGCTTAATCCTAATTAGGGTCGCGGGGGAGGCTGGCGCCCTTCTCAGCCGGCTCTGGGCGAGGGCGGGGTACATCCAGGACAGCTCACCAGGACATTGCGGGGCCAACACTCACACAGCCAGTCACACTCACACCTAGGGGCGATTTCGAACAGCCAATTAGCCTACTGTGCATGTTTTTGGACTGTGGGAGGAAACCGGAGTACCCGAAGAAACCCACGCAAGCACGGGAAGAACATGCAAACTCCACACAGAAATGCCCGAGCCTGGGACTCAAACCCAAGACCTTCTTGCCATGAGGTGGATGTGCTAACCACTACGCCACCATGCCACCCCTGCCCAAATCCAGTTGCCCAAAAGTCGTGCAAATATGCAATGAATGACCAAAATTATACTTTGTGTTTGTTAGATAGCCTTTCAACTTGCAAATCAAAAGCAAATTTGTTGTATGAGTTCGATTCATTTTTAGTATTTTATGTAAACCAAATTTCTATCTATATAAAGATCATGCCTTTTTTAATAACCCCTTAAATTTTTTAAGATATTTTTTTTAAACAACCATGACATTTAAGCCAAGATACCATGACAATTAAGGCTGAAAAGCTGTATTGGTGCAAGTTGCCGTGGTGGCTCAGTGGATCAGGTTTTGGGTTACTGATCAGAAGGTCAGCGGTTCAAGCCCTAGGTCCACCAAGCTGCCTCTATTGGGCCCTTGAGCAAGGCCTTTAACCTTCAACTGCTCAGTCGTATAAATACAATGTAAATGTAGAACGTGAGTCACTTGCACAGAGCACTGACTTCCACCCTGCTGAACACGTTTAGGATGATTGATGGTATACTTATCCAAGCAATATCAGAATATTCCACTGATAGTGACTTTAAAGCACTTCTGTAAGTCACCCTGGATAAGGACTTCTGCCAAATTCTGTTAATGTAAATGGATGCAAGAGAAGTTTTTAAGTAGAGGCCATGGGGGAAAACTGAACACAGTGAACAAAGTGTCTTTGCCCAAAGTCATGTCTAGGATGACATCCAAGAAAAGTGCACATGCACAAATACCCTCACACAACCACAGAGAGAGTGAGAGAGAGAGAGAGAGAGAGCGAGAGAGAGAGAGAGAGAGAGAGAGAGGCAAAAAAGACACTGACCACAGCAATACTGTTTGCTGTTAACTTTCATGCACAGTACTTTTATGCTTTATTCTTTTAACTACTGCTCTCTTTTGAGGAGGCTCTGTTGCATTTTATCCACTTTTTTCCTCTTATGAAACCCGTCACGTCATTCCAAACTCTTCTCCTTTTAAGCCTCACTTAAAAAGTCTGTCTCAGTCTTTAAAGATCTGTTCCTCTACCTTGGAACGAGCCCCGGCCTGGCGTTGTCGTTTCTTTTTCCATACTTACACAGATGGTGAGTGCTCCTGCCCCCATTCTCTCACTTCTCCTAGGTGGTAACTTTAAAGAAAAAGGGATGAATTCCCTAAATCCAGCCCCTTCTCCTCATACAGGTCCTAGAAACATTCCAGAACAGAGCCCGAATCCAAGAACCATGAATTCAGGCCGTCCGTCGTCCATTTGTAGTCTTGTGCGGAAGTCCAACAAAGTCTGGATTGAGTCAGAGACACAGGGGTGTCCCTCAGTCAGCCTCCTTCTCTGAAAACCTCTACAAGGATTAGAGCCTCCTCTCGAACTGAAATCTGAGCCCTGCACTCTGACTGGCTGGTTAGATGAGTCATGTGACCTGCAGGCAGTATCTTTGAACATGTCTTCGCCTGGGGGTGAAGTGCTGGAAATTCTTTTGCTCCATTCACAATTTGTGGTGCTGGGGGGGTCACTAATTTTTTCACTATTGGGGTAAAATACCTCCTTATATACTATAACTGCAGCACAGGTTTCTATTATAAATATAATATACTACAATATTATAAATATAAGTCTGATTATTATATCATTTTAGGCATTAAACAGTAAACAGTATAACATCTTGTTTATTTATTTATTTATTAAATTTTTATCTATCAAACCTGTTAATAAAAAAAAAAAGACTGAACACAGCATTATTGTTTGCGGTTAAGTACTTTTATGCTTTATACTTTTAACTACTTCTATTCACTCACTCACTCATTTGAGGAAACCACTTAATCCTACTAGGGTTGCGGGGAGGCTGATGCCCATCTCAGCCAACATTGTATGAAGCCGAACAACACACACACACAATCATTCACACTTACACCCACACCAAGGGGCATTTTGGAACAACCATTTAGCCTAATGTGCATGTCTTACACTGGGAGGAAACACCTAGTGTACGTAGAGGGAACCCATGCAATCATGGGGAGAACATGCAAGCCTCACACCGAAACGCCCTGTCCGATTTCAGGACTCGAACCAAGGACCTCCTTGCTTGTGAGACAGATGTGCTAACTACTACGCTTCCTTGCAGTCCTGCATTACGAACTGTGATTATACTAAATTATAAGTAATTTTAATCATCTCAAAATACTTCTGTTCCCTATTGCTTATATTTAATGCATATATTCATGTATATGAATGACAATGTCTATATTTAGATTTTTTAAAGTTTTTATCCACATCTTATTTCATGTAATATTTTATTTTGGTATTTCTATTATTCTCAATTAAATTTTTTTAGGTAACATTCATATTAGATTAAACACACTGTTATAATGCACATTTGTTCATGGAAAGGTCACAATAGAGACTATTAAATAATAATAATAATAATAATAATAATAATAATAATAATAATTATTATTATTATTATTATTATTATTATTATTATTATTATTATTATTATTATTATTATTGAACAGGACACCAGTCTACCACTGGATGACTTTAATGAATCCATGCCTGACCACCAGGTCTGGAAAAAGATATCAAGTCACCACACTGCTGGAAGGCTGATGATGATGATGATGATGATGATGATGATGATGATGATGATGATGAAGAAATTATTTATTTATTTATCTGGAAATTAATACTAAATAAAATAAATAAATAGAATGTATAGATATGAAAATAAAAGGGTATTTTATTTTTCCTGAAGCATTATGCTTCTGTTGTAATACATGTCATGGCACTGGCAAACTGTCTGTTGATTCAAACAAATAATAATAATAATAATAATAATAATACAGAATAAACAGAATTGGTAATTAAATGAATGCACGGAGGAAGAGCATCATATTATTACAGAATGAGGTTTAGAACCATTGAAGAAAATATTTAAGACAATTGATTATATATACTGATAATAAATTATCTAAACTATAATAATACATTATTATATGAGGCTTTAGTGGTAGTGTGAGAAATTTTACATTAGCAACAATTCTTGATTACTTTGCTGTCTAATCTCTTGTCTAAGCCTCTTGTTAAATCTGGCAAAATAACTTTAGTGGCTAAATAAACCACCGTACTGAGAGTGTAAAAACATTATCATATTTTCCTTCTGTGTCTAGTTGTTTTTAGATCTGCGCCCAGTGTCCAACGAAGGCTTGACAAGACAATGAAAAAAAAAAAAAAAAAAAGAAAGAAAACCCTCAAATCACTGGAGAGGCTATTTCAGGTGTTCTGGCTCAGACTTAAGCAGTTGGAGTGTTTTCATAGATGTATCGCTTGATGTTGTCTTCTATCCAGTGGTTGAAGGCTGACACACGAGTGAACACGGATGGCTTTTTGTCCACGATGCAACCACGAGCACCAAAGCTTACCACACCATGTACCTCCCAAAGGGACCCAGTGTCATTTGATTTGCACACGAACGGCCCCCCTGAGTCACCCTGAATAAAAATAAAAGGGAGAGAGGGATTAGTGTCATACAAAAGAACAAAGAAATAGCCAGAATGTCAACGACAGATACAATGCAATTATGCAAATTTCAAAATATTTATGGGGACAAGCTTCAGAGAATGTTAGTCGAGTCGTACAGCATTTGATGTATGTATTTATGAGAGCAACCACGATGGGTGACAGATTGTTTCGCTTTCTGAAACGCTTAATCCTAATTAGGGTCGCGGGGAGGCTGGTGCCCATCTAAGCCAACTCTGGGCGAGGGCAGAGTACATCCTAGACAGCTCGCCAGGCCATCGCAGGGCAGAAACATGCTGACAGCATCCCAATGGCCTCTAAGACTGACAGCAATGGTTCTTTTACACCGACAGTGAGAGACACGCGTGGCCTTTGATAACCCACTTAGCTGCACTGGGGGGGGACAACCCAGTGACAGTGGGGATTGAACCCCTGACCTTTGGATCAGTAAACCAGCACCCTACTACCAGGCCACCACTGCTGATTTTCACCACGGGTAACTTTCTATAAACATTTTTATTTCTGCAGGTAAAAGAAAGAAACAGTAGAAAATGTGTGTTAAGACCTGTGGGAATAGAAGTGAACAGAAGGATACACAGAGCTGGCCACTATAAAGGCTACACACATGCATGACTCATACAAAATCTAAATCAGTCAGAATATTAGGGAGAAGAAGCATTTTGAAAACTGTGGACGAACTCCGGACGAACGCCGGACGAACGCCGGATGGACAGATGGACCAGTTAAAATAGAAGTTCATGATCTTCATTTAGAGCAACTTTTCTACAATTAGGTTGCAAAATGTGGCTCAACCCTCATGTACCTGTGCTGCTTATAACCTAGTGTGCAGTCAGACAGCTGTGAAATTAGCCTGTAAACTTTATAGAATCTCATTAAAACAAAAGGCCACTTGGACCCACTAGTTAATTAGATGAGGCCATGCGGTCATTTGGATCACATGGCCGTAAACAAGCATAATTCAGCTTTTTATATCACACAGTGCAATTATGAGTGACAGTGAGAGCTTATGTAACTGCCAAAGCGACCCAAGAGACTTAGCCTGACTGTCAACCACTTGAATTTTACAGCCTCAACTATTACATCACCACCTTTTGCTTGGAAGCCTACACCATTTCTATTAAGATACTTCAAGATTTCTTGGATATATTGAAAATATATCATTATATAATGTTTAAATACATTTAAAGGTACATTTCCAGGCTCAAGTGCTGGTCTCGGGTGTTTTTGTGATGAGTGTGTATGTTCTCCCATTGCTTGCATGGGTTTTCTCCAGGTACTCTTCTTTCCTCCCACAGACCAAAAACATGCACGCTAGGTTAATATGCCCCTATGTGTGAGTGTGAGTGTGAATGGTTGAATGTGTGTTGCCCCAGAATAGTCTGGTGAGCTGATCGGGGTGTACCGTGCCTTCGCCCAGTCTTGGCTGATATAGGCTCCAGCATCTATGACCCTAAAAGTAGGATTAGGAAGTTTGGCAAATGAGTATTTGCAGAAATTAAGTATATCATCAATAAATAAGTTTTGAATATAATAATTTTTTGAAAAGTCGCAGAGTTTTTGAAGCCTTATAATAAGCTGTTTATATTTACATATATTTCTGCAGAAACCCAGAACCATACAGGCTTCCAAGGGGAACAGGTGGGAATGATATTTCAGTTGGTTGCAATCTGGAACGTCACCATTAGATGAAGCTAGATACTAAATCCTTCACACTGTACCTTTAAACTTTGTTTTTAGTTGTGAAGTATGTGTACTGTACTACATTGAAACATATAGTGCAATGGTGCATTTTTATTTCCTCCTGTTCTCTCACATACCTGGCAGGCGGATTTGAGCTCGTCAGGCGACTCATAACCGGCGCAGACCATTGAAGGCCGCACACTGTCCCACCAGTAGTTTGGTTTACTGCATGTCTCAAAAGAGACAATAGGAAGAGGTGCCTGGTTCAGCTTATTAGCAATCACAGGAACTGTACTGCCTGCAAGACAAATACGCTATATATAAATACGCCAACCTGATTGATACAAATGTGATTTTTTTTTTTTGAAAGAGTTATTATTTTTAAGTAATAACTCCATATACAGTGCAACCGAGAGTTTCTGCACAGTTCCTGACCTTTTTCATCCCCCCAGCCTGTGACGTAGCAGAAATGGCCAGGAGGCATTAGGAACTCCGGTTTTGGAAGACATACAGGGCTGATCTCTCGAGTTATGGACACAGGCTTAGCCAGTCGCACCAGGGCAATGTCATTCGAGAGGTCGCTGACCTGGGGGTAGACAAAATCCTTGTGCGAAATAATAGCATTCACAGCAACACACACCTCTGTGGAGCCATCCATACCGGCACTTATGTGGTGTTTCCCAAAACACATCTGCCATGATTTAGGTGTGGAGAGTCTGAAGAGGAGAGATAAAGAGAAAAGGATTTCAGATGAATGGATAGGTTGATGGAAGAAGGAGCAGTCTTCTGGATGGCTTGATGGATAATTTGTTGATGATGGATAATCTACCTATCCACCCATTCATCACCCAATTGGGTCATTGGGTGATAAATGGGTGGAGAGGTAGATTGACAGTGTGAAGAATGGATAGATAGATGGTTGTATGGCTTAATGAATGAATGGGTTAGTGGATTTAAGGAATTGATGGTGGAATAATGAATAAGGATTATTGCATGGATTGATTATTGGATACATGCAAGGCAGGATGGATACATAGACTGATAGACAGTTGGATGATACAGAGGGTAATAGATGAATGGGTTGGTGGGTGGCTGGATGGATGATTAATGGATGATAGATTGGATCATAGGTGAATGGACAAAGGGATGGATGGATGGGGTTATATGTAAATTGATGGATGGATGGACAGATGGATGGAGTTTATAGGTAAACTGGTTGATGGATATATGAATGAGCCAGTAGAGCTAAAAATGGGCAGAACATGAATAAATTAATTACATAATTGAAGGGATGATTGTATAGATTATAGACAGATAGAAAAGCACAAAAGTTACTTAACACTTTGAGCAAAGCTCTATTTTGTGAAGATATGGAGTTTTGCTATGTTCCCTTTCATATTACCCCTGAAGACCATGTTCTACGCGTGTGTTCATGTGTGTGTGTGCTTGTATGTGTATTTCTCCTTACTGTGAGAAACAGTGTGCAGCAGTCAGGACCCATTCCTCATGGATCAACGAGCCTCCACATACATGTTGGAAAGGCATAAAAGGAAGCTGTTTGACCTGATGGAGACACACAAACACTTTCATTATTATCAGTAAAAGCCTGAAAGCAAAAGCAAACTTCACATTAGAACATTTGCTGTCATAGCTTTGATCCATCTATTCATTTTCTTCCGCATATCTGAGGTCGGGTCACGGAGGCAACAGATCTAGGAGGAAAGCCCAGGCATCCTTTTCTCCAGCCACATTCCTGGAGAATTCCAAGACGTTCCCAGGCCAGACAGGATATATAATCCCTCCAGCAAGTTCTGGGTCTACCCCGAGGCATCCTCCCATTTGGATGTGACTGGAACACCTCTAATGGGAGGCAACCAGGAAGCATTCTAATCAGATACACGAACCACCTCAACCTCAAAATTCCCAGTTTACGCGGAGGGTGTACATACAGCTCGTTAGCCATTCATTCAAATATCGTTAACAATTGTTCAGCAATCGCTTCGATTTGTTATATAAGTTATGGAGTCATTTTAAAGTCATTTTAAAATTTGTTTCATTAGTTGTCAGTTCGTTCTGTCCAGCCCTCGGAAATCTACTGCTTCAGGACGTCTGTGCATATTCAGACTTTTGCAGTTTGTTCATGTTCATTTCTTCAATTCCTTAGAGCATAAAGGGGACTCTAGAAGTAGTGATGAGTATCCATGTCACCTGCCCATCCTTGGTTCTCACCTGCATAGACACTTGCCAAGGCCAAGAATGAGGTTTAGCCTCCATTCCATTTACCACCCTCATCACAGGGGTAACTGGAGCAACAGCAGGAGCCCCACATGTAGTAGGCCAATCTGCGAGGACAGAAAATAACCTTAGAACACAAATGTCACTCTATATACAGTATAAATCACATTACAAACGTTAACATCTCTCTCTTTTCGGGATCAGAAATCTTGAAAAAAAGCTAATAAAAGTTACTCACCAATCTTCACGTTGTCCCACGGGTTGGGTGGCAGAGGTGGCAGGGTGGGAAACACACTTGGATCTGTGGTCCAGTAACCACGGAAACCCTTCCCTTGGAGTGCTTCATTGGTGAGGAAGCGCACAGTGGCCTTATTTCCAGCAACAGTCAGTTTGGGTGCTGTGTATCCACAGAACTGGCCTGAATAAGGAAGCATTCCCAAAACAAGCATTAAAGAAGTTAAAACTAGTTTTGACCAGCAGATGGTGCTCTAACACGCTCAACCATTGCTAATGGTGAATCATTTTCTAGCTAGTTTAAAATAGTAATGAATCATTTTCACATCCATGCTTCTGCTCTAACCTTGTGACCTCCCATCTGCATCAAACACCTCCACAAAGTCCACACACTTGCCCAGGACATGAAGTGCTTGGAGCTCAAAGTGTGTGAAGACGATGTGGAGACTCTTGGCTGAGGGACTGGAGATGCTCCACGTGCAGACAATTTGGTTCGGATAGATACTGGGCCAGTTCGGTGAGACTAGCTCCCCCTGCTGGCTGGTGAAATCTCCACCACAACCAACTATACATCCACAAGGCAAAGAAGAAAGGGGATAATGGAGAATTAACATTGAATAAGTTGTCCTGTATACATGGATTATGTTAAAGTGTTCAGAATGTCTCTGTGAGTGTGACTAAGACGTACTATTGACATCAGTTGGGTTCACAGCCTTCCACGTGGCTTTGAAGCCCGTGTCCACTACTCTGTAATTGGAAAAGAAACGGACAGTCATCGTGTCACCGGCAGAAACCGCATCTGCTGGAGGATATGCACTGCAGTGTGTTCCTAAAGGAGAGAAATACAAGTGCACATTAAGAGTTTATCCCACTTATGAGTATCACCGTAGTGGCATTTAAATGTATCTGGAAGGGATTTGATGTATATTACTACATTAAAGTTCATGCAATTAATTATTTTGAACTGAACATGGGCAGCACAGGGGCACGTCCACCTCACAGAAACTGTACAAATACATGCACATTAGGCTAATTACCTGTTCCAAGTCACCCCGGATGTGAATGTGAGTGTGGATGGTTGTGTGCTTTGGCCCTGTGATGGTCCGGTGAGCTATTCAGGGTGTGCCCTGCCTTCGCCCAGCCTCCCCACAACCCTAGTAGCATTTAGTAGCGGAAATGAGTGAGTGAGTCAGTAAGTGAACTGTACGTCATTTTTTTATATATATCCATCCATCATCTTTATCACTTCTCCATTGTGGGTCACAGGTGAGCTGGAACCAGTTCAAGCGTAAAGATGTAGTACACCATGGACACATTGCCAGTCTATTGACGTAATCTACATCTGTTTGGACTGCAGGAGAAAACTGGAGAACCCAGAGGAAACCCATGCAGGCTTGGGGAGAGCATGTGCAGTATACTCCCCACAGAAAGGCCCCAAACAACCAGCAGCTTTGAAGCCAGAACCATCATGCTGTGAGGCAACAGTGGTAAAAATTACATCATACAGTGTCTTTTATCTTGGCCGTGGCAAGGCCTCTAAACTTCCTGTTTGTGACTGACTACAGCTGCTTCTTTGTGTCAACATTAAAAAAGGTTTGTTTGGCAGTACACATTGGATTTACCAATGCACTGTACGGTAAAAAAAGCCCATGAGGTCAGTTCAAGAACTATAAAGAGGACTATTTCTAAATAACTGCAGCTTCCAGGGTAATCAGTGTGTAGTCACTTTGTCAAGGTTTGGATGAAGACCCAAGCAGGCCGCGGCCTATCTCGACTCTGGGTGAATGTGGGATACACCCAGAACAGCTCATCAGTCCATCACAGGGCAACACACATTCGCATTTACACCTAGGGACAATTTGGAACAGCCAATCGGCGTAAAGTGCATGTCTTTGAACTCTGGAAGGAAGTCGGAGTACCCAGAGGAAACCCACACAGGCACAGGGAGAACATGCAAACTCCACAAAGATACGTCCTCATCAAGCCCAGGACTCGAACCCCGACCATGTTGCTGTGAGGCGGACGTGCCAACCACTATACCATTGTGCCACTCCTATATATATATATATATAATCATATCATATATAATTTTTCAAAATATCTCTCATGTATTCGTTTGTAGATTAATATTCTCTGACACCTCACATACCCAGCGAGCTGAGGTGGTCCGAGATGAAGATGCCGTCACTGTTACACAGCTGGCTTTCCTCGAGTGAGAACGATTCAAAGTGAAGGTGTACACGTTTGCCTGCAGGTACACGGATGTTCCAGCGACACTGGGCACTGTTCTCATAATTATCAGGGTGATTCATTGAGGCCAATACCCCTATAGTGCCAGTCTGGTCCATTGGCCCCCCACAGCCTGAAGCTGTAAAACAGTAGCAAAAAGCAGAAGAGAGAAAGAGAGGGTATTTAATACTAAACAGAGTGCTTAACTGAGTATTTATCGAGAGTAATTTATATGTAATTTATCGAGTAATTAACGATAAAACAACAATAAACTTTATTTGAATCGCAGTACTGTTGAATTCTTGATTTTGATTGGTGACAAGGTGTTGCTGAGGATTTTGGGAAATGCACAAATATGGGCACTCCAACCTGTACCTTTTTGACATACAGTATGAACACATGATACACTCGCTCTTCATGCTTCCAGTCATTCTAACTCTGTTGCTAGGCAACCAAGAATTAAGAATACAGAGCACAAGGCTGATAATGGCTCTGAGTATAGCTAGCTAAATATTTTATATAGGAAAAAATTGTCATGGTGTTCTTAATTTAATATAATAATAATAATAATAATAATAATAATAATAATAATAATAATAATAATAATAATAATAATATTCCTATTATTATTATTATTATTGTTATTATCATTTTTATGGATGAGGTGTTCGTTCCGAAGTATAGACAATACATCATTAGTATCAGTGTGAAATGGTAACGTACTGGTGAGCTGATAAATATCCTTGCGCATGATGTTCTCAATCCAGGAAGTGTAGGCGGACGAGCGAGTAAACACACTCGGCTTTTTGTCCACGATGCAGCCCATAGGGCCGAAGCTGGTGACACCGTGGACTTCCCAGGGGGCAGAGGGGTTGTCTTGACACACCAGAGGACCACCCGAATCTCCCTGTGAATTAAAATTATCATCTTATACGTAATAATCACCCTCTGGTCCAGAGTGTACAGTGTGTAGACCCCAGTGTGCACTGTAAGTGTTAATTCAACAAGGATGAACACGCAGGTGATCACTAAGTCTGCACAATAGTTTGGTTAGACAAATCAACACCCCGGCTTTGATCAAGTCATCAAATATAGTCAAGGCAGATAAATAAATGAAAAAAATCTCTCACGTAGAGTATGTCCATGTGTATGAGCATTTCATGTGATTTTTAGGTAATTACTAAATAATTTAACTATTTTTCTTTGGGTTATATTAAAACCAGATTGGAGTGACTTTCTTTTTAAATATGTCCACACCATTAAAACACAAACTAATTTTTATTTTACATATTTTTATATATTTATTTTATATATTTTTATGAATTTATGTCATCCGTAAGGAGTAGGCCATTGAGTTGTTGTCAGCGTGTTTCTTTGCCTAGAGTCGGCTGAGATGGGCACCAGCCTCCCCAGGACCATAATTAGGAAGAAGCGGTTCAGAAAATATATGAATAAATGAATGAATTAATATATTTATATTCATATTTGCATATATGTTTACTTAATCTTTTAGAATATCTTATACTTTTATAATGTCTTATATTTTATAATATTTTTATTGATTTATTGTATTGTGAGCCAACATGCATATAAAATGTACTTATAATTAATGTGCTGATGCACAGGAAGTTGTTTTAATATTTTAAGTGTGGGTTTAAAGGAAGCTCTAAGCAAGAAGCCATAAAATCAATCACAATCAATATGCTGAATTAAAATATTACCCACAGTACATATGTAAGAATCAATGCTGTCGTACTGAAAGCTCATTATTTTCTCCCAAACTTGCACATTCAAAGAAGGAAATACCTTTTAAAGAATGAATACCTTGTGTTTAGTTTTGTTTTTTTATATCACACTTCCCAAACTAAAAAAAATTAGTATATTTATTGGGGGCGGCACAGTGGTGTAGTGGTTACCACGTCCGTCTCACAGCAGGAAAGTCCTAGACTCAGGTGTTTCTGTGTGGGGTTTGCATGTTCTCCCCATGCTTGCCTAAAATACTTTTCCTAATTTTACAGCCAGGGGGTGTTTTGTACAGCTTTTTAACTTAAAATGTTAAACTGTTGGACGGCCATTGGATGCTGCAGCTCTGTAGACTTCATTGTGGATACACACCTGACACACAGACTTGAGCTCATCAGGGAGACTGAATCCACAGCAGATCATCGATGGCTTGACCTGGAACCACCAGTAGTCCATGCGTTTGCAGGTTTCAAAGGGAACCACAGGAAGAGCGACCTGGTTAAGAGTCTCCGCCACTCTAGGAGCCTCTGAGTTGCCTGAAGGGAGAACAAACATGGGGTTTTTTTGTTTTTGTTTTTTCCCAATATAACCAGTGAAACATATATACACACAAGTGGTGTGCATAAAATATATACTTATAATGAGAAAGACTTTGATCATAATCATTAAAATTATTCTATAATCATAAGGATTCTATTGAAGATTCAATCAGCTATGAAGGATTTCTCAACCCGACTGCATTATCACTTTGTAGACAAGAGATGGCACTGTAGTCTGTTCTGAAATCATATACTGTACACATTACAACTGGAGGGGGGAAAGGTCTGTGATCCACGATTCCTGGCCATCCGTGAATAAATATCAGCATACAGGCTAAGACAAAACCCTCTGCATCTCTCATGAGACTGTGTTAGCATTTTATTACCATAAAAGGTGTCTTCTCACCTGTTTCGTCTCCCCAGCCTGTAGCGTAGCATTTCTTTCCTTCTGGAAGAATCTCTTCGACTGAGGGCATGCAGGCAAAGTCGATGTGCTCAGTAGGGGTGACCTCTCCGTCCAGGCGTACCAGGGCAATGTCAAACTCAATACTGGGCACTGTGGGATACTTAAAGTTCTCGTGAAGATAGATGCCTAGAACACTGTAGCACTGGTGGCCTGGCTCGGGGTTGGTGAGGTTGTGTTTGCCCATGCACATCTGCCATCTCTGCAACTCGTCTACATAGCTGAAGAGAAATGTGTGATGTCATATATGGACACGAATAAACAAGATGGAAGATGCATGTATAAATATATATATATATATATATATATATATATATATATATATATATATATATATGTATGTATGTATAT
>JAOUQZ010000039.1:25620980-25644890 GCA_028564935.1 Neosilurus hyrtlii
TGTGTGTGTGTGTGTGTGTGTGTGTGTGTATGTGTGTGTGTGTGTGTGTGTGTGTGTGTGTGTGTGTGTGTGTGTGAGCCAGGTATTTTACCAGCAATGTCTTCTTCGTACACAGCCTCCCACCTGGCTGAGAAACCACTGTCAGCTAGCCTGCCATCAGACTGGAAATTTACAATAATCTTGTTACTGACACTGACGAGCACAGGAGGAAGGATGAAGCCACAGTGTACACCTGAGACACAAAGAGAAAAAGAGAAAAGATCAGAGGGACAAAACTTACATTGACTCACTCTTCTCCCTTTTAGCAGATTAACATGTTAAAATGATGTGAATTCTTTTTTTCCAATTTTCAACTGTTACCATTCAGTCAAGACGTGTTTTATTGTCTGAAGCGCAGAGAAAGATAGGCAGAGGTGCCATCGTGCCATCTTCTACAGTAGGTTTATATTTATGGCATGACAGACGCCCTTATCCAGAGCGACTTACATTTATCATTTTCATACAAATGAGCAACTGAGGGTTAAGGGCCTTGTTCAAGGGCCTAAAAGAGGCAGCTTGGTGGTACTCAGGTTTGAACCCCCAGCCTTTGGACCTCATAGCACTAAGCTACCACTGACCCAGGTTATTATCACCTTTACTAGTTCATTACTTCATAGCATATAATAAATACATAATATTAAACTTATAGTATAATATTAAACTTAAGGCCCATGGGATTCGTGCATAATTCTGACAAATTTTTGAATAGTTATCTCTAAAATTACACCATACAGCTGCCATGTGTGTATTTGCCAATATGTTGATTAAATGCAAAGTATCACCCTAATTTTTTGCCCCCCAGAAATGTCCACCTCAAATCACATGTGTCTCTTTACACCAAGTAGGACAATGTAACTTATATACAAAACTGTTGCTTGTATATAAATGTAGCATTGGCTATGGGTCGGCCATCTTGGACAATCAACCTCACTTTTTGTATAGCATAATTTAATAGTGGAGTTCCGTGTTTGCGCTTAAGCGAAGCACCATACTTAAGAGAGATTGGTATTGCATTGATCATTTTTTGTGTCGCGAGCAATGTGTCCGTTCATCCTTAGGTCCGTCCATCTGTCCATATGAGTACATTGTACACGTGGGAACCCTGTGGTTGAATTTCGCATGCTGGTATATAACCACTTGTTTCATGTCATAAAAAATACACTTCTTTAATAAAATAAACTTTTTAAGTAGGTATCTTCACTTTATTAGCTGGCAAAAAAATATTACTGCCACGCAATGCATTATTTATTTGAATAAAAAGGCTTTTAACCCAATCACATTGAGGAAGCGCATGACGTTTCTGGCATGTATAACGTGCTTATGGAAGTAAACCTATCCAGCAGAATGGCATCTCACTACCCTGTGGTGATACTGGGTTTCCATTAAAGAAATCTTATCCCAATATCATAACACTTTCAGACAATATCAAAACGTGGAGGAGGGGGCAGTCATAATGTGATGGTTACATGACATTACATCATCGATGGCATCATCAAAACGAATTCACATTGAAACCTTGTATAAGGAGAAGTTATTTTTTTCGGATCTTTGTACTTAGGCAGTGCCTAAATCTTTATATTATAATTAAACCACACGGCCTGAAGCAGCAACTGTTGCAGACAATATGAAATTACGTGTCTGAAATTAGTTCTGGCTCACTAATTTGATTAGTCGAGCAGCATTCCAGTGGTGCTTACAGTGTAACCTCACTGGGACTGTGCCTGTGTTACTACAGTACATTCATTAATTCGAACTGCTTTATCCTACTAGGGTGGTGGAGAGACTGGAGCCTATTTTGGCCAACTTTGGGCGAAGACTCCCTGAACAGCCTGGCAGACCATCACAGGGCCAACACACACACACACACACACACACACACACACACACATGCTCCACCATTCACACTCACATTCACACCTAGGAGCAATCAAGAATATCCAATTATCCTAATGCGCATGTCTTTGAACTGTGTGCGGAAGCCCGAGTACCTGGAAACCCATGCAAACATGGGGACAAACATCCAAACTCCACAAAGTAACGCACCTCACTGAGTCTGGGACTCGAACCCAGGACCTTCTTGTTGTGAGCCATAAGTGCTAAACCTTACACCACCATGCCACCATGTTTTTTATTTAATTTTGTTCATTTATATTAATAGTTCCTAGGTGCTAGTGTAAGGCTACATATGTATTACTATCACTGCACATTCTCACTGCTGCATAGTGCTAATAGGTGTGACATTACTGCCTATTAGACATCTAGGTAATTATCGGATTGTGGAGATTACACAAATGTTCCTGTGTGATTTATAATCTAGTATGTACTATATGAACTTCGCCAAGGATGGTCCCAAGCCCGGCTGCAAAAGGAGGCAAGGTTGGGTGTGGGTTAACAACCCCACCTTGTAAAAACATCCAAGTTACTGACACCAATACCAGAGAAATTCTGGTTGCAGCGTTATGCGCATCCATATAGGTTATAAAGACAAGGTAATTACTGCACTGCTACTCAGTCGCATTATTCAGGACAGTAAAGGAGTAACAATGCTTCAATATGTTCTCCTGATGATATAAACCATGATAAGAGCTTTATTTAATAACTGGAACTGTAAAATGGAATAACAGCACATGCTAAATTATGACAGCGTATACACACACACACAGTTCTGAGCTATGAACCTTGCAGTAGGATATCTGGATCAAGGTAAAAGGCAGACAGCTAATATGAGAGATAAGGGCACCTTAATATATAAACCCATACACACACACACACACATACACCCTTGCATGCGCACACACACCCTTCCATGGACAAACTGCCACAGCCAATGAGCCATAGGGCTGAAAGAAACTTGTACAAAATGTAATCCTCTTGCCAAATCTTGGAAGACATTTTTGAACTCTGGTCATGTAAACTGTCAAAGCTGAAGTTTGTACTCCGCAACTCAACATTTTTTTTTGATGCCAGTTACAAAAGAAGTGCATCTTTGTACACTGACAACCCCCCATACTGTCATATCCACTAATACCCTTCCTGTCACCCTCCTCTTTTCTACCATCTCTTCCTGCTGTGTATTTTAGCTGACAGAATCTTCCAGGATGTCCCTGGGAAAGGTGTGTGGATAAAACACATACAGGCTCTCGGCCCTTCTGAAACTCAGCACTGAGTACAAGTAATGTACACCTCACTGGCTTATTGCCTCTGTCTTCCTCCTGGGACTTTACACTCAGATGACTTTACAGCTCCTGGACAAAGCAGGGAAAGGGAAAAGCAATGGACTGGTCATCCCTCAGCATGGATTGCATTAACCAGTATAGGAATGTATGGAATATTTTAATGACTGCTCCTGGTTTGACGACTGTTCTGTAAATGATCTTAATAGAGTCTCGTGTGGAGCTACAGTGCAATGTGTTTCACTCATTAAGGAATGTTGTTAGAAAAAGTTGTGAATAGATACAAAAGCAAAGCTGAAATGAAATATCTTTGGCACGGAACCCAGACACTGTTATCAAATAATCATCTCACCGATCCGTAGCATTTAATAAATATTCACACTATTTCGCATCATTCCTCACTACACAGTGCCCTATATAAAGAGCTTGCCATTTTTAATGGTGTCTGAATGTATAGTGAGAATTACTGTGGTCACTCACTCACTGTGTGGCCAAACCACTTAAAACTATTTTAAACACTGGATAAAGACAACAGCTTGAAAGTCCATCACAGGGTCAACACACTCACATCCACTCCTAGGGGCAATTTGGAACAGCTATTTTCCACAGTTATTTAGCCTAATGTACATGTGTTTGGACTGTGGGAGGAAACCCACACAAACACAGGGAGAACATGCAAACTGCACACAATAAAAACCGAACCTGGGACTCGAACCCTGGACCTTTTTTGCTGTGATGCACATGTGCTAACCACTACACCATCATGCCAACCAATTATAGTAATGGCAATGCATTTTAGTATGTTTGTTCACTTTGTTTGGGATTCAGGGCTACTTTTTACAGTCAAAAAGGAATCATTCTTCTACCGCCAAAACATCCAATTTAGACATACATATCCAGCTTTTGCGTTCTTATTTTGCCCTGCAGCCATTATGCTCTTTTAGCTAATTATTACTGCACTCATTCACAGTCTCATCTCTGAAAATATGTCGCGACGTCTCCATATCCATCCTTGTTTCACATGACACTCTTAGTCTCTCTTGATCATTTGCCAAACTGCTAAATCCTACTATTGGGGTTGTCTCAACCGACACTGGGCAAAGGCAGGGTGCACCCTGGACAGCTCACCAGACTATCACAGGACAACACACACAAGACCATTCACACCCACACTTACACCTAGGAGCAATCTGAAACCACCAGTTAGCCTTATATGTATGTCTTTAGACGGTGGGAGGAAGTACCCAGAAGAAACCCACGTTAACACGAGGAGAACTTCACACAGACTCACCTTTGCCAAGCCTGGGACTCAAACCCAGGACCTTCTTGCAGTGGGGTAGACGCTACCATGCAGCCATTACGGTTAATCTATGTAAGTTTATTTTAATTAAACATTTTGTAATATAATACAGAGTGCAGGTATGTGTATTTTTTTAATCTTTGAGTTTCTGTCTACTATACATCATCCAAATCATCCTCAAGGAAAGATTTCCCTAAAAGGTTCCTCGAATGAATGTGGAAGAACATGAATATTAATCCAGCTTGTGTAATGCCTACACTAAGGATATATCTGGTCTTACCCAGTGACTGCAGGCTGTCAGTGATGGTGAGTTTATCCCGACTGCACTGCTCTGCTTCACCCACGATGGCTAAATCTGTGATGTCCAGTTTGACCAGAAATCCTTCAGGCACACTGATGCTCCAGGAACACCGCAGATTTGCAGGATAGGCTTTGGGAAACGCCAGAGAACGAATCTCGCCTTTACGGCCGAAAAGATTCCCCTGAGAGCCACAACCTGATTCTATAAGAAAAAAAGAAATGAAAAAAAAAATGGTGTGTTATGTTTAAGTGGATAAATGTGATGGACTGGGGGGAAAAAAACTAAACAGCACTAAGTCAATAACTAACAAATATTAGCAACGTGTTTATTCTCTTTGTATTCGCCATATAAGAGAAACCAATAAATATCTGGGCTGTAAATATCAATTCAGGATTCAGGCCTTTGCTCAATATTCTTTAACTCACATTAGTCTTTATATTAATTTATACAAACGAAGGATAACGAAAGGAAAACAGAAGTTGAATTCATGAGTTGCCCTGCAGCAATTTTTGTAAGGGAGTGATTGCGCAAAAGTCAGTTTGGTCTTCGTCGCTGGAGTATTTCAATCAGAAACTCAAACTACTCTGAGTTCAGAAAATAAATTCCCTCCATTATGCTTCAATACTTTGTCAAGTTTGGCAGGGACTTTAAGTTTAAAGCACAATTAACTGGAGAAAAACATGGAGATGGCTGCTGACTGCCGAACATGTAGATGCTACCCAGGTTAACAATACCCACCTAATGCGCCCCCGGCGGCACGGTGGAGCAGTGGTTAGCACATCTACCTCACAGCAAGAAGGTTCTGGGTTCCATTCCTGGGCTTGGTTGTTTCTGTGCGGAGTTTGCATGTTTTCCCTGTGTTTGTATGGGTTTCCTCCAGGTAATCCAGTTTCCTCCCACAGTCCAAAAACATTCACATTAGGTTAACTGGCTGTTCCAAATCACCCCTAGTTGTGAGTGTGAATGGTTGTATGTGTGCTGATCCTGCAATGGCCTGGCAAGCTGTTCAGGGTGTCCACCGCCTTCGCCCAGAGTCAGCTGAGAAGGCCGCCAGCCTCCCAGCGACGCTAATTAGGAATGAATGATGACATATCTGTACGTATACTGTAAATACAAATATTTAGCCAAAAAAACCCTCACTCAGTCATCGCTCATTTGCTGAACCGCTCAACCCTATTAGGATTGCATGGAGGCTGGAGTCTCTTTCAGCCGACTCAGGGTGAAGACGGGGTGCACCCTGAACTGCTCGCCACACCATCGCAGAGCCAGCACACACACACAACTATTCACACTCACACTCACACCTAAGGGCAATTTTGAACAGCCAGTAAGCCTACTGTGCAAGTCTTTAGACAGTAGGAGGAAACAGGGGTACCTGGAGGAAACCCACACCAGCACAGGGAGAACATGCAAGCTCCATACAGAAACTCCCTCTCTGAACACAGGACTCAAACCCAGGACCTTCTTACTGTGAGATGTGTGTGCTAACCAGTACACCAAAGTGAATTTACTAACCATCTTTTTAATTTAAAGGAAAAAGTAAGGAAAACGTGAACAGCTTTCCCCACTATGAGGGAAATGTGTGCTTACACGTTCAACTTTTTACCTCTTTGAAGCTTTAAGGAATCCTGCGTATCATTTTATTTATTTATTTATTTTTTAAATGAACATTTCTGTATCCTGTTTTTTCCTCCACTATTTGATCGTGCTGTTGTTTTATTTCATCCCTTTGGTGTTGTTATAAATAGCATAATTCCTGCATGCCTTATTACCTTAATGTAACCTTCCCCCAGCTCTGGGACATATTTCCATGTTTTTAATAGTCTGGGTGGAGAGAAGCAACTGTATATCTGGTTAAATAAGACTTAGCAAAGTGAACATATTGACTGTTTGAAGCCATTAGATGCCCTAATGAGGCATATTAAAATAAATTGACTAGAGCACGGGGTGTTGGGGAGCAAGTTTGCACTCAAATTACACGAAGCTAACCTTTTTCTTTACCTTATTTTCTGTTAAGTTATCCATTTTCACCTTGTCCTAGCCTCAGATCTTGCTAAGGATCACCAACTGAATGTTATCCACTGCACACTTTTCTGGTTAAAATGTTGAAAACTGTAATCAGATTTGTCTTTTGTACCAGCATGTACAATATACACACTCCTGTGCATCAGTTTCCAACAGAAAGCTAACGTTTGAACATTGTTCTCTTTCGGTGGCAGGTTTGAGTTCTTGACTGTTTTTGTTAGTAATGGGTAGATAGCTTAAACACATGAAATCTATCCTTTTGAGCAGAAGTTGGAAGTGGCTAGGCCACATTCTCTGAAGGGAACGAGGTTACATTGCCAAAAACAGCTCTATATTAGATACCAGACACCACGAGGAAGTAAGACAGGCCTAAATACACCTGGCGCAGAACAGTGGAATGAAAGATGAAGGTATGGAAACGCACAATGGGTACCATCCAGAGGTAACGGCAAAATCTGTTGGGCTTTTACACCCCTGCATACGGGCTCATGAGGCCGGAGCTAATCCTGGATTCTGTAGCGTGTAGTAACTAGGAGTTCAACTCCTCCTGGATGGGTCGCTAGTCCATCGCAGATTACCTTCCCAGTACTTTTACTGGTACCCGTTTATACTGCTGGGTGGACGGAGGCACGGTTGTGGTTTAGACCTTGCTCAGGTGTCTTAGCAGCTACTTCTATACCAACGATGTTCGTCTGTCTAGGAGCCTGTCCTCTTCCACTGAGCGCAGAGCTTTGGGAGGGATGCACATGAAGTGGTGAAGGAGGAAGGGGACACCTACCTAGCCACCCAGATCAGCCGAATCAACCCTAGCGATTAATGGGGTGACAGGTGTCGCAGCCAGATCATCCTCACATCCATCAGGGATCCTAACATCGTGGGGGGTGTAACGGGGTTTGAATCCATAACCTCTCAGTCTTGAGCCCAGCACCCTAACCACTACACCACTGGCCCCACAATCCCGTCATCTAGCGACTGGCCCAAAATAGACAGGAGAAACGAGCCTTTGTTGCTATCCTTCATGCCAGCCTGCATAATGGGCAATAAGTAGTAAGTGCGTAAGATGACTTGTGAGATGATTTGTACGCCCCCCCACACCCGTCCCCCCTCTACTCTATGGGATGAAACAATGACCAGTCTAGCATTGTAGACATTGTTTCTGCATTTTTCTGTACAGCTTCTCATGTTGATCGCAATCTGCCCTGTTTAGCTTATGGATGCTAATGACTAGCTCATTCTGACTGACAGGGGAACTCAGACGGCATTTTCAATTATGCTCACCTGAACCCCAAATCATCAACAACTGGGGCATCCTAATGTTTTAATAAAGGTATTTGATAAACACTCTAGCACAGCACCAAGAACATAGTGATTTTAATTCACTGTCTCTCACTCACTCACTTGCTGAACCTCTTAATCCTACTGGGGTCACAGGAGGCTGGAGCCTATCTCAGCTGAGACTGGGAGAAGGCGAGGTACACCCTGAACATCTTGTGAGACCATCGCAGCCACACAAAGGGGCGATTCGGAACAGCTTATTAGCCTAATGTGCATGTCTTTGGGACTGTGGGGGGAAAATGGAATACCCGAATGAAACCCATGCAAGCACTGTGAAGACATGCAAACTCGACACAGAAACACCCCAGCTTGGGACCTTGTTACATGCTAACCACTACGCCACCACGGCGCGCTATTTTTAATTCAGCATGTTGATAATATTACAAAGTGTCATTTACTATGACATGTAGATTCAGTGTTAAGTCCTAGTATTACAGGGGGGAAACATGATGTCAAAGAACCTCCATTATGACGGAAAACAGTTCAGAGGTTGGGTTCAGGACTCACCTGTTGGTTCAGGGGTGGTGGTGGTGGGTGTGGTTGGTTTGATGCTGGTAGTAGTTGTAGTGGCAGGTTTGCTGGTGGTAGTAGTAATGGGTGGAGCACTAGCCACAGTGTAAATTGCACTGAAGCCCTTGGAACTGTAGTAAGAATCACTTTTAAACCGCACCACCATTTCATTGCTACTGGATAAGACTGGATTAGGCACCTTGTTCCCACAGAAGCGACCTGAAATCAGTGGCAATTTGTTGTCCTTTAATGTTTGCAGCATGGACGTACCTGATGACAAGGCTAACTGTTACCTTCTAAGGTGACTCACCAAGTTTGGGAGCGCTGGCACCATCTGAATGACCCTCGAAGACATCTACATAGTCGGTGCAGGAATCCGGGACAAGGTCAAAGGCCATGAACGTGAGTCGAACCTTCTCTCCATGAGGAACTGTCAGCTTCCACTGGGGATTTAAAGCACAGGAGAATTCAAATCTGAGTTTATTCCTCAAATTTTGAGTTCTAAAAATATTGAAACCAGCTAAGATATCCTGAAGTACCTGAAGTGGGCCAACACATAATGTAACTGATCTAAAAGAACATTGCTGTAAATAATCAAACTTTTACTGGATACTCTACAATATGATGGGATATTCCATGTTGCTGTAATATATTAGCTTAACTGTTTAATTATGGACAGTGTAGTGGTTAGCATGTCCGCCCCACAGCAAAAAGGTCCTGAGTTTGCATCCCAGGCTTGGGGAGGGCGTTTCTGTGCAGAGTATGCATGTGCTCACCACACTTGCATGGGTTTCCTCTGGGTACACTGGTTTCCTTACACAGTCATGCACAGGCTTAAGATCTGAGTGTGAATGGTTGTGTGTGTAGGCCTCGCGATGGACTGGCAAGCTTTTCAGGGAGTACCCCACCTTCGTTCAGAGTCGGCTAAGGCAGGTTTCAACATCCAACCCTAGTAGGATTAAGCAGTTTGAATAGTGAATAAATGAATGTTTAATCTTATTTTAAATGCATAATTATTGGATAGGGAGGTATTGGGAATGTAAAAAAAGTTAGGGTAGGTTAAATGCCCTTCACAAGTATCTTTCTTGCATCTAATTGGTCAAAAGGTGTCAGAATAGTGACAATCATTGATACGATGAAGTTTGCAGTCTCTCCAAAAATGTGCAACGTTGCGATCATATGTATTCATGTGAATTCAACCAATCCTAATGCATTCTGGGCAACCCTGCAATTTTAACCAACCACTTCAACTTTTTTCTGCAAATTTGGCCAATGATTGTATTATTCCGAGAGTTTCACCTGTCAAAGCAGTCCTCTGTACATACATTCAGCCATACATCACCACTTCCTAGTTTATGCTTTTGAAGATGGCAGGATGTAAACGTGTGTATTTTATAATAAAATACACACAATAAATAACTATTTTTGCAGTTTTCAGGTAATTGCACAATTGCAATAAACGCCTAAAAGAAATACTGCATTCATTTGCTGAACTTCTCAATCCTATTAGGGTCGTGAGCAGTGGCGGCTCCTGACAAATTTCTCAGGGGGAGGACAATTGTTGTGATGATGACTAAGGTGACCCGTTCAATGGTTAAACTGACAAGTAGTGAGGCAATTGTCAGCTTTTACTGGTCAACTGAGCAACATCACCTGTAACTACTACACTGAAAGACAAAGATTTTCCCTGCCACTACACAGGCCACATACTGGACTACATTAGATTACATCCATGAGTCTTCATAAATAAAATCATTTTGATTCTACAAATAATATTCAATCCCCTGAGGTCATTAACAGATAAACTGTCAGTTTACCCTCAAATACCACTGAACATTGAAACACACGATTCTAGTTTTTTTTTGTTTGTTTGTTTTTTTACGTTCGTATGACAAAAGCACGTTAGTGCGAGCCCTCCCGGAACTCATAAAGATTGCATTGTAGTGCCAGAAATTTGAAAAAAAAAAAATCTTACATTAAAGTCTATGAGAGCGATTTTCCAATGGACTGAAATCGCCCAAAGTGGGCGGTACCTAATGAACCACGGCCTTACACTGATTGGACAATGTCATACAGAGACAGATTAGTGTCAGAGAGTCACGAATACCTTAATATTGTGTAAGAATATGAAAGAAAAAAAATTCCCTAATTTTTCCCCATTGGCAGTGCGTCACCCAATCGCCTGTATGAATAAACCGCCTCTGGTCGTGAGGAGACTGGAGCCTATCTCAGCTGACTCTAGGCAAAGGTGGGGTCCACCCTGAACAGAACACTAGTCTATCACAGGCCTAACACACACACACACACACACACACACACAAACACACACACATCCATTCACACTTCCACTCAGATCTTGGGGCAGTTTGGAATAACCAGTTAGCTTGTTCCAAACTGCCCCTAGGTGCCCCTAGGTCTTTGGTCTGTGGGAGGAAACCCACGCAGGCACAGGGTGAATATGCAAACTCCACAGAAACGCCCTTGCTGAGACCAGGACTCGAACCCAGGACCTTGTTGCTGTGATGTGAACGTGCAAACCACTACGCGACCATGCCGTCCCTTATTAGAGCACGCATCACAATTTATTTATCTTTTTAATTCTGCTGCTAAAATTGGCATGTCTGACTACAACGACTATTTAAAAAAAAGCCTGAAATCCTGAAGACACCGCATATGAAAGGAGTCTCAAGTGGACCCTAGGACAGAGCAGTGTTTGCGCTTATCTCTTCTTAGCAACATGATAAGCATATTTGTTGGCAAATAGTCTTGTTATCAGAGTAATAAAACACTTTGGAACATATTACAACAGTCAGTCGTAAATTACCTTCCTGTAACAGCAAGAACAGAAGTGTTCTCTTCCTTACATGATAGTAGATGAGTCAGAAAGATGTGTAAGTGCAGCAGCATTATATGGCTTTGTAGAAAATTATTAACTATATAATCAGTTCTGCTGAGGAAGCACTTCTCATGAACAACAAATGTATCCCAGCACTTTTAATCATTTGGTCCTCCTGGACTACAGGTTTGACTACTTTCCTTTCAATTCAGATTCATGAGGTGTTCATGAGGTTAAAACGGCTGTGATAGAACGGGGAACGGGTGGTGACTATATCAGGATCCAACACGTTCATTTTGTTTTCAATAAAATTGTTTACTGTAAATAATTTAAAGTTTAACAAGAGCGGCCCAGTGGCGTAGTGCTCACAGTAGCACGTCTGCCTCACTGCAAGAAGGTCCTGGGTTTGATTCCCAGGCTCAGGGAAACTCTGTGTAGAGTTTGCATGTTCTTCCATTACTTGTGTGGGTTTTCTCTGGGTACTCTGGTTTTCTCCTACCTGTAAATTAACCCTAGGAGTAAGTGTGAATGTGAATGATTGTGTGTGTGTGTTCCCCTGCGACAGTCTGGCGAGCTGTTCAGGGTGTACCCTGACTTCGCCCAGAGTCGGCCGAAATAGGCTCCAGTCCCCCCACCACCCTAGTGTAGGCTGAGATAGGCACCATCCTCCCTGTGACCCTAGTATGATTAAGCATTTTGAAATTAGTGAAAAGAGCACAAACCTCTGCCAAGTCCAGCAATCCCCGTATTTAAAATGTGTCATGCCATTTTCTGAACCGCTTAATCCTAATTAGGGTTGCGGGGAGGCTGGCGCCCATCTCAGCCGACTCTGGGCGAGGGCAGAGTACACCCCGGACAGCTCGCCAGGCCATCGCAGCGTATTTAAAATAAAATGTCAAAAATCTTACAATGTCAAATAATTTTTTTAACAATCCCTGGATGCAAAATTTTATCCAAATCTTCTGCAAAATCTAAAGTTTTCCTTCTCGAAAGTACAACCTCTGGTAAGAACACAATAAGAAATCACAGGTAACTTTTTGCAAATTACAAGAAGTAATTTACAACACACACAACACCCCCGGTTGGCCCTGCCGTACTAAGACAATTCCCCCCAAAAAAGCATCCTATATCACAATGTTAAAAAATATTTTTTTTTAATTCCTGGATTCATAATTTGATCCGGATCATTTCCTGTACAGAACTTTTTGCATAATCCTGCAAACAAGTACACAAACATAACCTCCTTGGCAGAGCTAATGGAAGTAGACCAAAGTGTGAATATCAGTTGCTACTTTGGTGGTAGATGAAGCTTCTGAGACTGAGACTATACCATGCTCAGTGCTCAAATATAGCTAATTTGTCCTCTCCTGTGGCATGTGAAGGAATTCATTAGTAGCAGTTCATTTGAATCTGTCATGCTAATCAACGTTGACAGAATCTCCTTTGACAGCAATGATGGATGGCCCTCATCTGGTGATGTGACCATGAAACTGGAACCGGAATAAGTTAGAAATCTTTCAGTCCTAGTCCCAGATGCAGAAATTAGAGAAACTGTATTAAGAAGATGTCCTTTGTGTAATACCTGTGAAAATCATTTTGTTATGAGTGTTATGATTAAAATGTTACAGGGTATACTGGCTAGCACATCTGCCCCCCAGCAAAAAGGACCTGGGTTTGGGTCCCGGGCATGGCGAGGGTGTTTCTGAGTAAAGGCAAGAGCGTTGGACAGTGGGAGGAAACCGGTGTACCCAGAGGAAACCAATGCAAGCACTTAGAAAACATACAAACCACAGAGAAACAACAGAACCCAGGGCCTTCTTGCTGTGAGGTGGACGTGCTAAACACTCTGCCTCCATGCGGCCCTCGGTTCATATTCAGAACCTCTTCCTCCTTTATTAGGGTCACGGGGAGGCTGGCACCCATCTCAGCTGACTCTGGGCAAGGGCGGGACACACCCTGAACAGCTCGCCAGGCCATCGCAGGGCCAACACACATACAACCATTGCTCAAAGCCAAGACAGCAGAGACCTGTCTGCATACAACACACTTCACTTGGGAACTGAACATGCCGCTCAATGATTGCTGGCCCATTACCTTAATCACTAAACCAATCTGCCTTACACACACACACACACACACACACACACAGTCTCTACTCTGTCTCTTTCTCTCTCTCTCTCCCTCTTCACTACCTCGCACACACAAGAATTACCATCCAATTATAAACCCAGCGACTGCAATAGTGATTCAGATAATCCTGCTTTGTATGCACCCTTATGTTGCCCTGTATCCGTCTGTTGTGCTGTAGCTTGACAGACTGACTGCAGATTAGCCGACGCGGGCTCTACGCCCGGCCAGATGGAGCCATGGCGCAGCAGAGAGGCTCCCGAGGATCCAAACTCCATAATCAAACAAGCTCATGTCACAGTCGCCTCAAAGGGATGTGGGCTTATTTATTTATTAATTTATTTATTTATTGCTTGAGGAAATGTGACTGAAATAGCTAATCATTTTCACACATCACTGCCAATATCCACTATAGTACAGCGTCCAGCACAAGGATAAAGGCCCGGTTCCATAGAGGATCCAGAACCTTCAGAGTCTCATGAATAAGAGCTACAAAGTTTTCGTTATACATTTTAGTTGTAGTTATGCCGTACTGTTATAAATATGAGATGCACAGGTACTGCTCCCACCCCAAAGCTCACTATTTTCTTAAATATCCTATAGTATTTCAACTGCATGCCAAGGGATACATATATTACTTATTAACGAATCACACATTTTTACTTTGTAATTCATTTAAAGCTAGAATTAATGTTATAAAACCTTCACAAAAGTAGCTAAGACCTGTTATAGCCTGTATAGTTATATAGCTAGAAAGATTCACTGGTCTTGCTTCTCTCTCTCTCTCTCTCTCTCTCTCTCTCTTTCTCTCTCTCGCTTCCAAAGTAACTCCAAAGTACTTCCATAAGTTTTCTAGCCAATAAGAATTTAATAATGCTCTGTCATAACTCAACATTGGCTTCAACTTTCACAGCAACCATGACAGATAAGCGGTATAGCTAATGGATGAATTAATGGATTGTATTTACTACCTTATTTGCATTATTAGTTTTTTTAAGATGAAGAATGTAAAGGTTGCTGATAAAGGTTTCAGGTTCCGTCACATTCATGAACAGTTTAAGTCAACATTATTTGTGTTCAAGTTACTCCTATACTGATGATAGCTTGCAGCCACAAAGAATTGTGGAAAAAAACATAGATGGAAAAAACAAAAATAGGATTTTTGCATACCTGGTACACCACACCGTTCTCATAGTTCTTCTCCGGGAAGCCGGGGGTCATCAGCTCCCCATGGTCACCTTGCAGAATACCACCAGCACCTACAATATCTAGAAAGAAGGGAAGAGAATGGTTCAGGAAGTAGGTCAGCTAGAGGATGGCCTGGAGATATTGAGTTCTACACGTACTCATGCTGTCAGATCCTGACACATTTCTATTGCTCTGGTTCCTCTCACCCTCTGGACATATCTGAATCATTCTGATGCTCTATGTCTGCCTTTCTGAGTCACTTTCAGCTGTGGGTTCCATAAGATATATGCACAAGTTTTGCATTCCCCGGAACCAGGAGTACCCTTTCTTCAGTGGATAAACTGATGTGGATACTTGCAGTGGTAGCACAGGGATCAAGATGTTGGACTAGTGATTAGAAGGTCATAAGTTCAAATGGATGCACTGCCAAGTCACCAATGATGGACCCCTGACAGAACCTTCAAATGCTCTTAACCCATAACCTTCAACTCCTCAGTTGTATCTGGTCATTGGTGGCTCAGTAGTCATGGCTCTGGCTCTGGGGTATTCATCAGAAAGTCAGGGTACCCCAGAATACACTTTTACAATTGCTAAGCTGCCAATGTTGGGCCCTGGAGGAAGGCCCTTTACAATCACTGCTCCAGGAGCACTGTACCATGGCTGATCCTGTGCTCTGACCCCAGGATATGTCAAGAAAAGAAATTTACAGTGTCTTGCCTCACAGCAAGGAGGTCCTGAGTTTAAGCAGATCTCTGTGAGGGCATTTCTGTCGGAAGTTTGCATGCTCTCGCTGTGCTTGTGTAGGTTTTCCGCTGGGTCCTCCATTTTCCTCTGGCCATGTACAGTGGTGAGGTAGTTAGCATGTCCAACTCACAGCAAGAAGGTCTTAGGTTTGAGTCCTGGGCACTGCGAGGGTGTTTCTGTGTGGAGTTTGCATGTTCACCTCGTGTTTGCGTAGGTATCCTCCAGGTACACTGATTTCCTCCCACAGTCCAAAGACATGCACATTATTCCCCCCACATTGGGTATTCTTGACTGCCCCAGGTGTGAATATGGAAGTGAGTGTGGATGGTTGTGTGTGTGTTGGGCTTGCGATGGTATGGCAAGGGTGTACTCTGCCCTCGTCCAGAGTCGGTTGAGATGGGCGCCAGCCTCTCCGCGACCCTAATTAGGATTAAGCGGTTCAGAGAATAAATTATTGTATTTTTTATCTCGTCTTCCGCGGCAATGAGGCAGCTGCTGGCTTTCTAGGTCAAATGCACAGAGGCACACACTGCACTCCTTCAATTCTCATGCTAAACAGAATACAATTATTTTATTCCCATTATCACTTTGACACAAAATCATTCCAAATGCAATCTGATATGTTCAAAATAACTCAAGCTCCAGAGACATAATGGGGTCTTCAAGATAGCATTGCATATGGCCCGCTATGTTCACAGCTCCAAAATGATGTTATTTTTACCTCTGTTTTTCTTTTGTACATATACAGGGGCAAGAACTAAGAAATAAGTGAACCATTTGGAATTACATGCCTTTATGTACAACTGTATAAATTTACAGTATCTTAATATGGCCAGTGGTACAGTGTTGTCGTGGTTATCATGTCCGCCTCACAGCATGAAGGTCCTGGATTTGAGTCCCAGGCTTGGGTGTTTAGTTGTGGATTTTGCATGTTCTCCCCGTGCTTCCGTGGGTTTACCTCCTGGTACTCTGGATTCCTCCCACAGACCAAAGACATGCACATTAGGCAAACTGTGTGCTCCAAACTGACCCTAGGTGTGAGTGTGAATGGTTGTGTGTGTGTGTTGCCCTGCGATGTTGTGGTGAGCTGTTCAGCGTGTACTCTGCAGTCACCCTGTGTCGGTTCCAGGCTTGGCGAGGACGTTTCTGAGTGGAGTTTCACGTTCTCTCTATTCTTGCATGATTTTCCTCTGGGTACTTTGGTTTCCTCCCAGTCCAAAGACTCACATTAGGCTGATTAACTCTTTCAAATTGCCCCTAGGTGTGAGTGTGTATGGTTGTATGTATGTTGGCCTGCAATGGTCTGGCAAGCTGTTCATGGTGTACCCTGACTTCGCCAAGTATCGGCTGAGATAGGCTCCAGCCTCAGTAGTAGGATTGAATGGTTCAGCAGATGAATAATTGAATGAGTGAAAATAGGGTGCCTCAAACTTTTGCACAGTACTGTATATGACTCACTTAAGCAAAATCCGATAAATGCTTGTCGATAAATTACAATATGGAGAAAACAGCTCCGAAAGTGCAAACACCAACTCGCTATTTGAAACTCCATAGCAAAGCTATCAATAATAATCAGAAGGGAGTCACCGTTTGCACTTTTGATTGGTCTCTTCTCTGTAATGCAATTTGTGCTGATTTTCTCTAGTTCAGGTCAAAATGAAGTTTAGAAAAAGTTTGACAAAAAAAAAATACATCTCAAGTTTAAGGAATTTATTCAAAAGTCTTTAAAAAAAACACCCTTTCAATTTACCTGAAAAGTCAGTTTGATTCATTAAGACTCGTTTTGTGATGATGCATCACATATGGACGAGAACAAAGGACTGATTTGTGTGTTATTAGTTACATGATGTACTGAGAGCCACAGTGGTCTAACCCCAAAAAACTGAAAAATGAATGGCAGCGGTTCTACTCCGAGCTCCTCCCAGATGACAGAACTTCTCACCCTATCTCTAAGGGAGAGACCCGCCACCCTGCGAAGGAAGCTCATTTCATCCGCTTGTATTCTTATTCTTTCAGTCACTACCCAAAGCTCTTCCTCTTCACCATGATGGACCAGTACAAGCTCAGATTTACAGCAGACGCTGCACCGATCCACCTGTTGATCTTCCACTCCATCCTTCCCTCACTCGTGAACAACACCATGAGATACTTAAACTCCTCCACTTGGGGCAGGACCTTATTCCAGACCCGGAGGGTGCATTCCACCCTTTTACATGTTATTATTATCATTATTATTAATATTATTATTATTATTTAGATAATTACCTTTAATTGTATTAGGGTCCACAGCACGGTACACAGCTTTGAATCCTTTGTCTGTGTATCTGTCGTTTGTGTCAAAATGCACCATCAAACTGCTTCCCAGTGACACTATCGGCTTAGGCTTGGAATATCCACAGTACTTTCCTACAAAACATAAATAAATAAATATAATATAAATAACTAAATAATAGGCACATCAGTGGTAAAGAATATAAATATGGTTCTTAAAATAATAATAATAATGGGGCATTAATACAACCAAATGGTATCTAGCCACTGCTTCATTTAAAGCATGTTTTCCCTCTCTCTCTCTCTCTCTCACTCACTCACTCACTCACACACTCATTCATTTGCCAAACCGCTTTCTCCTTCCAGGGTAGCGGGGGAGGCTGAATCCTATCTCAGCCAACTCTGGGCGAAGGTAGGGTACACTCTGAACAGCTTGCCAATCCATCACAGGGCAACACACACAACCATTCGCATTCACAGTCCCGCCTAGGGGCAAATTGGAGCAGCCAGTTAGCCCAATGTGCATGTCTTCAACTTTTTTTTTTTTTTGTGGAAATGAAAAGAAATGGCCTGAAAAATATATACGGTGAAAAAGCCACAAAAAAAAAAAAACAAACAAAAAAAACAAAGCTATCAGGAATGTTCCTCTGTGACTCATTCAACAATTTAATTTGATCTACTGCATCAAAGTTAAAATAGAATCCCGCCTTCCGCAAATCTGAAAGTTTCAGCGAGATGACTCAGTCCTCCTTAAGATGCGGAGGATGGCACTGACTCCAGCTTAGTTCAGATGGATGTTTTATGTGGAACATTCCATCTGACCCAGAATCCCAAGTGGTTTGAGGAGGGCTGACTAATTTCGGGCATTACATCAAAGTACAATCTTCTTAGCCTTGGAGTCAGGAGGACTGCAGCTGCAGGGCTTGGGGAAGTGTGTGTGTGTGTGTGTGTGTGTGTGTGTGTGTGTGTGTGTGTGTGTGTGTGTTCTCAGTTATCAATATCCAGAATGTTTTTCACAGTGTGTCTCTATTTCGAGAAACCTGTAGGACCCCTCTGCCTTTACGGTGGCCAGTAAGAGATGAATAGCTTGTTTAACTGTTTGTTTTTCTTAAAAGGATTCTAAAATTGGCGGCACGGTGGCGTAGTGGTTAGCACGTCTGCCTCACTGCAAGAATATCCTGGCTCTACTTCTTTTTGGAGTTTGCATGTTCTCCCTGAACTTGCATGGGTTTTACTCCTAGTACTCTGGTTTTCTCCCACAGTCCAAAGACATGCACTTTAAGGCTAATGGGCTGTTTCATATTGCCGCTCGGTGTGGATGTTAGTGTGAATCGTTGTGTGTGTCCCTGCGAAGGTCTGGCGAGTTGTTTGAGGTGTACCCTGCCTTCACACAGAGTCGGCTGAGATACGCTGTAGCCTCTCTACGACCCTGGTAGGAGTAATAAGGAGGAAGGTTGAGCAAATGAGTGAGTGAGTGAGTGAGTGACCATTAATATATTGTGATTAAAGATGCCTTTACCCATGTTGAAATGGTGATAAAGCTGTCGGTTGATGAAAACAAGCTTCTTGAACTTGTGTGTAATATACACTGCTGTGCTAGAGCAGTAAACCTGCACTCAGAATGAATTCTCTTTGCAAGATAAAGACAAAACATTGCATTTGGCTGGAAGAGCAAAGACTGATGCACACTAAATCCTTCAGGCAGCACAGAGCGGAAAAGCCAAGCCTGAAGATGATCGATATGTGCGGGAGGGGGGGGTGTCCCCCAGCCTACTGATTTCCTCTCACTCCTCATCTTCACTACTGCTTGAAAAAAAAAAAAGCTTTTGCTTGACTTCACTCCTACTTATGAGCATTACAGCCTAAAATAAGAAAGTTAGGATATTGGGGATTCTCACCGATGACCCCCAGCTCATCCTGGAGTGTGAGGGCATCTGCGCTACATGTGCCTGAATCCTCCACAGAGAAGTCTTGGAACCACAAAAGGATCACCTGGGGATATAAACACATGCATGTTAGGCTAGTTTAATTAGACAGAAGATAGATAGGTTCACTTGCTGTCAGTGAGTGCACCTGTACAACCTGTTTTCTATGCTGTGTTTCAACTGAAAATTTTGGCTTAAGGTGCGCTCACACAATACCACTGACCATGATCCCGATTTGAGATGATCATATTCCCATGTTATTCTGATGTTTCAGACGATTTTGTTCCGATTTGTACGGATGTTCTCCGATTGTTACCTGATGTGATTCTGATGTTATTATGATCTATACAGATGAACCGATGTTGTTCTGATGTGTCTTTGATTCTGTATTTATTTTTATTTTTTTTTATTTTCCCATGTTTCCCCCCTAATTTTAGTCCAATTCCAACCTGTAAAGCATTGCCTCCCTATCACATATTATCACCACCAACCAGAGAGGGGCGTAAGCATGCACAAGCCCCTTCCATAATATGTGATGCTGCCACTCACCTCTGTACAAACTGCTGTGTATGCACACTTCGAGGCAGGCTAACACACCCTGAGGGAAAGCACTATTCGCCACTTTTGGTATGAATGAGCTCACAAACGCCAATGGATTGGTTGTTGATTGCTGTGAGTGACAGAGGAGCATATGCCAGCCCTCCCTCCCATGAGATCTCAGCCAATTAGCCCCCATGGACTCCTGGTCATGGATGGCTGCGGCATCAACCTGGATTTGAACTTGTGATCCAGGTTGATAGTCACACACCTTGTCGATGTGGCACTCAGGAACCCTTGTCTCTGACATTGTATAAATAAGAGCGTGAATTTACTAGAAATGTAGCCAGAATGTTTACCGATGTTTCTTCCATTTCAAATAAATTTTATACCAATGCAATGTTACAAAGATCGCTGTCAATGTGTATTGATGTTTCTCCAGTTTTCATAAAGGCAAATCGGGCTCATGATCAGTATCATGTGAGCGCACCTTCAGACACTTTTTGATCGCTCAAAAACTATACAAATAATTATACATTTTCCTCTTCATTCATTCATTCATCTTCTGAACTGCTTATTCCTACTTAGGGTCGCAGGGAGGCTGGCGCCCATCTCAGCCGACTCTGGGCGAGGGCGGGGTACACCCTGGACAGCTCGCCAGGCCATCGCAGACATTTTCCTCTTATCTGCACCAAATTTAAGCTTAAAATAAATGCTTATAAAAGGTAAACAATACTGTGCAAAAGTGCCATTAAACAAGATTTTATAAATAAAACCCTCATTAAACTCAGAGGTGATGAAAGCTTGTGTATTTTAGATACATGGTAAATTATTGTATAAATGAAAGGAAATAAACATCTCTGGCACCAGTACATCAACTGCTTCTTGTAAATGGAGGGCGGAGTCTAGAAGAAGGGGAGGGGAAGGTAATTTCATGAATCAGAGTACCTGTACATGATTAACGTTGTTCTATTTATACACTGTCTGAAACGCAGAGCAGAAACCAAGCCAGGGGTGCAGAGGACTGTGAGTTTCTTCGCCAGCCTCCTGCTGAGCTTGTGTGTGCGCATTGAATGAATTTCAAAGTTTACGTTGACGTCGAATTATTCCAGTTTATAACAGAGCTACTGAGCTGAAACTCTCAAACAAAAAAGCCTAAAATAAATGTAACACTGTTTTCTCTCTCTCTCTCTCTCTCTCTCTCTCTCTCTCTCTCTCTCTCTCTCTCTCTCTCTCTCTCTTTTTTCTGTCATGCCTGTCTCCTCAGTCTTATTTTCTTCACGTCAACCAGGGTGTCAAAACCACTCAATGTTTCACACTGCAGGCTGTTACCTGTAGTAATACCTCTGCTACCAAAAATCCAAAAAGTATTTATCTGATTTTATTTAAACTTACACTGTAGTATCTCATTCTACACTTTAGGTCTTAAGATCCAATAACACAACAGATTCATTCATTCACTCATTCATTCATTTTCCAAACCACTTTATTATACTAGCATCATAAGGAGGCTGGAACCTATCTCAGCCGACTCTGGGCAAAGGCAGTGTACATCTTGAACCTTGAACTGCACACACACACAAAACTATTCATGTTTACATTCTGGGGCAATTTGTAACAGCCGATTAGGTTGATGTACATTTCTTTGGGCTGAGGGAGGAAACTAACCCTACCCACAGGAAACCAAGCATAGAGAGAGCATGCAAATTCTGCGAACCTGGGGCCCGAACCCCGTGTAGCATATACTAATAAAACATTGTCTGATTTGTGTTTTTGTGAGTCTTTTTTTGTTCTAAGTTTGTTGTCTCTTGGCTTCCTTAACTTGCTTTTCCATCGACACACTCCGACTGCTCACCTTTTTGCTGTCCACAGTGATGGCCCAGCTGCAGCTCTTGCCGTTGTCATAGCTGCTGGGGTAATTTCCACTGTTAAACTCTCCCATCTCATCTTTCAGCTGTGCTGGAGTCCCACATCCTGATTCCAGTACTCCTTCTGCACAAAGCCGATTGGAATACACACATATTCCATGTCAAGGTGAAGCAATTACAATGAAACATATAGCTGTACCTTATATCTTATTGACAAAAGGGTGTTGATGAACTTTCTAGAACAACAACATGACCAATAGTAATGAGTTGCAATTCAAATAAAAGGTTTATGTTAAGCTAAGGGTTTGTGTGGTGTATGCTAGTTAATATGATGAAATTTTCCATAAGTAGGTTTTATGAATTTACTGCCTGAACATCATTGAGGCAGCATGGTGGCGTAGTGGTTAGCATGTCCACCTCACAGCAAGAAGGTCCTGGGTTCAAGTTTCTGTATGGAGTTTGCATGTTCTACTTATGCCTGCATGGGTTCCTTCCGGGTACTTCAGTTTCCTCCAACAGTCCAAAGGCATGCGCAGTAAGCTAATCGGCTGTTCCGAATTGCCCCTACGTGTGAGTGTCCCATGATGTAGGTAAGTCCCAAACCAGTGAATCTACAGCAGTATTGACCTTGGAGGGTTCAGGATGATGATAACCAGTAGCTAGCACATTATCTTTATCACCATCTGTCAGGGTCGCAGGGGAAGCTGAAGAAAATCCCTTTACAGCTGGGTGGGGTACACCGTTTCATTTATTTTTGCTTGGTTAAATGGCACTCCAGTGCTTTTACTCTAGTTTTATTTTGTTGATAATCTGTTCAGAGAATCTAATATTTATTCTGAGAATTTGTATATAAGGTGTGTGAAGCAGCCGGACGGTCTGCGAAAGGTCGCTCTGCTGTGCAATTTAAAAGTTATAGATTGGCCTATCTAACCCAAAGGCTGTACTTATTATTCCTATCAGACAATAAATGAAACTTTTAAAAATGGGCACAGTCGAGGCTGCTCCTGGCAGATCTCGATTTGATTATTTCTCCATGCAAGTTTATTTAAAGTTAATGATTTTTCAAGCCAACTTGACAGCAGCATGGAATAAGGCTAGGGTGGTGATATTTTCGATGCATCATTTGCATAAAATTTTCTTAAACTTTTCTAGACCAAGAGACTGAATATATTTCACTATATGTGTATTATACTAAACTATGATATAATATATTTCTATATAGTAACATGTGACATTTGGCGAAAGAAGCTACAGCTTCCTTACAACACACTCAGAACACTTCCCAACATGCACCTCATAGATCTCTGTCAGTTGACTATAGTCACAAGACCCTGTTATATACTCTGCATACCTGCTCCTGTCTATGCTGTACTCAGTGTTGTGACTTTTGCTCGCCTCTTTTATTTTAATGGATAGTTTTGCTTCTGCCATTCTGTTTGCCTGATCGACTGAAAACCTGCTTTTCATTGTTTGTTTGTTTGTTTGTTTTTGTTTTGCACTGGACTGTCTGCATGTCCAGTATTTCATCTGAAGCGGCATATCATTCTCTGCCGAAAAACAGTGCGACACTAAAGAAGCATGATCATTTATTAAGCTATACATCATTTTACAAAACCATGGTAGGATTTTTAATTCTCATTCAAGACTCATTTTGGGGCAGTGGTGGCCTGGTGGTAAGGTGCTGGATTACTGATCCCAAGGTCGAGGGTTCAAGCCCCACTATCAACGGGT
>JAOUQZ010000039.1:25654473-25683939 GCA_028564935.1 Neosilurus hyrtlii
GTGTGTGTGTGTGTGTGTGTGTGTGTGTGTGTGTGTGTGTGTGTGTGTGTGTGTGTGTGTGTGTCTGTGTGTGTGTATGTGTGTGTGTTGCCCTGCAACAATCTGGTGAGCTCTTCAGAGTGTACCTTACCTTCGCTCAATGCTGGCTCCAGCCTCACCTATTAGGATTAACTGGTTTGGCAAATGAGTGAGCGAGTGGTTATCATGACTCTAATATGACATGAACATGTTGGATTTCTGTTGCTTGTTTTACTATTATAGACAGAATGCATAATTTTTGTGTTAAGCCTTTTGTGTTACTCTGATGAATCTTAAATATTTCATTAATTTCATGTCATTTTCCGAACCACTTTATCCTTATTAGGGTCGTAGTGATGCTAGAGCCCATCCCAGCCGACTCCTGGCAAAGGCTGGGTACACCTTGAACAGCTCCCCAGTCCATCATGGAGCAACACCTTTCACGCTCACATTTGCACCTGGGGCAATCAAGAATATTTCATTAGGCTAATGTGCATGTCTATGGACTGTGGGAGGAAACCAGACTAACTGGAGAAAAACACCATCGCTGAGCACAAGCTTCAAACTCAGGAGCGTCTTGGTGTGAAGCAGAAGTGCTAAGCTCTACACTACCATACCACCCTAAATCTCCTAAAAACCCTAAGTATCCAGGATTAAAACTTCAGCGTTGGAAAAATCAATATGCAATGTAAATAAATAATACGGCATACATCCATTCATGTAATAATCCGCTTAATACCAATTAGGGTCACAAGGAGGCTGGCGCCCATCTCAGCCGACTCTGGGTGAGGGTGAGGTGAGGACTTCATCCTCAAAAAATAATTTTGACAATATACACTGCCTGGTCATGTACTCTAATACTTTGCTGGACTGCCTTTAGCCTTGTTTACACTGAGTAATCGCCATGGTATTAGCAACATTATCAACACATGTAGAGAGCATAAAACTCTGGAAAGATAGTAATTTTTGAAATACAGGCATTTCTGGATGAAAATGGAGACCCCTGAGCTGTGAGATCCAGTTGGTACAATAATATAATGTAATTTCTATGAATGTGGCATACCTGCGTATGTTAGGAATAAAACCTAATCCAAGAACGCAATGGTTACTAGTAAAGTGCCCACTAAATATATTTTGTATTATACACACACACACACACACACACACACACACACACACACACACACACACACACACACACACATATATATATATATATATATATATATATATATATATCATTCATTAAAATAGTATTTATTTTTGTATATATTCTCTAATAATTTTTGTTATTTACTGTTTGCATATTAAATTTATTATATTATTATTTATTAATTTTATAGCAATATTGTGATTAGTTGTTCTGTTCCAGTATTATGGGCATTGCAGGTACCATATTCTGTGCATCTTACTGTAGTTTTTTTTATTTTGTATTTTTTTTTATTTTATAATGTATATATTTTCATCAATGATTTAAGTTCCATGCATTTTTAAAAAAATGTATAATTAATGAAGTTTTTTAATCTATGAATTTATTTAATTTATTAAGAAAATTTCTTAAAAAATAATTTTTTTTTAATATAATTGTTTAAAACATTTTTTTCCTAGTACTTTTTAGTTATATAGCATAAGGAAAGGCTGTCACAATATTTTATTTCATGCATTAATCATTGCACTATAATACTTCGAATAACTTACCTCCTTCATTTCCACCAGTGGAACGGTTAACCTCAGTGACGTAAACCGCAGTCAGTCCAATGCAGGCTGCAGTCATGGCCAAAAACAGAAAGATGAGGCTCTTCTCCAAAGCGGTCAGACCAGTTCTCGACGGCATCTTGCTGTTCTTGCTTTTTCCACCCGTGAGTCGTCTTGAGGTGGATAAACACCGCCGTGTAATTCAGTGTTCCCAGATATTTATAACTACCGCTCGCTGTTGAACTTTGTACGGCTGTACTTTGTTCTGTGGTATGCTGGCAGGCTGCATTTGCAGGTCTCCAGTTGGTGATAGTCATCTTTTGTTGCTATCAGTCCTGTATCTTTATGGTGATAACGGTGTGTGAGTTCAGCATGCAGCATACGGTGCAATCTATGGGGTAATGTGTTGCAATCTGATTTAGATCAGTAGGAAAAGTTTAAGAGTGGATATTTAATAACGATGTGCTGAAGGCAAGGTGGATATCACTGAATCGTCTCCAATAGTCAAGGGGACTATTCAATTCAGCAACATCCACCTGAGTAGAATAATTGTTTCAGTATATATTATAAGGGAACAAAAGCAAAAAGGCAGAATAAAATAAGATTTTTATTGTTGTTTTAATTGTTTATTTTAAAATCTTTTAAATCATAAAAGATACATGAACGTTGCACAGAAGTAGAATAAATGGTGTGGTGCTAACAGTGTTAGCTTAAAGCATACTACCTTGAAATGTAAGTAAACCATGCTCTGTAAAGGAGTTTTACCCAGAAACACCGGCCGGTGGTGTAGTGGTTATGGTGCTGGGCTCATGATCAGAAGGTCATGGGCTCGAATCCCTTTTAGACCCCCCCACCATGCTAAGGGCAAGGTCCTTACCACAAGTGTGCCTCTGTCCACCCAGCAGTATAAATGGGTACCAGTAAAAATACTGGGAAGGTAACCTTCGATGGATTAGCGTCTCATCCAGGATCACTTCACACTATGGAAACCAGTGATGAGCCACTAGGCTCGGGTGTAAAAGCCCAACAGACTTACCTAAAGAGGATGGCACCTGCTCCAAGTAACCGTGTACATTGAGTGTGTGTCATTTTGATTCAAACAATATCCACTCAGAATAATGTTCTTTATTCCCAAGATAGCTGACCAATCAGATTTCACCATTCTCGTGTAATAGTATCCTAATATTTCTTATTCCACAATGATAATTCCCATTTCTGTTCAAATCCCAAACTGCAGAAGGTTTTAAAGAAATTTCACAGAAGGATTAACGTTTCATGAAAGTTTTTTTCTTATCAAATTTTATCATTTTCTCTCTTTGTTTTTTGTCATCTGGGTCATCTGACATTTCTAGGACATGGACTTGGAATACGTGGAATCCCTAGTTAGACTTCTTAGAGATTTCTTAGTTCTTGATGTTCTTCTGATAATCTGATAAAAAAAAAACCTCAGATAAGTGGCGAAACGTCTTTACAACGTCCCATGAGTGGAGGAGAAAATTGTTGGAGATAAATTTCAAAGTTCATGGTGGGTTCAGATGAGACGGCCATGATAGGATTGCATTCAGTGCTTATTTCTGAATTAAGTTATCAAGGCTTTTTTAAAATAGCTTTCAATTCATGTCTGAATATTAATACGGTTTCAATTCGACTTTACATGAAATAAAATAGTTCATAAAAAGCACACAATACTGCAAAGAAATTATATATACATGCATACACACACACACACACACGCACATAAAGTATATATGCTGACCTCACTCACTCATTTGCCGAACCACTTAATCCCACTAGGGTCGCGGTGAGGCTGGTGCCTATCTCAGCCAACAATGGGCAAAGGCGGGGTACACCTTGATCAGCTCACCAGACCATCACAGTGCAACACACACAACCATTCATGCCTACACTTGCACCTAAGGGCAATTTGGAACAGCCAATTAGCCCAATGTGCAGGTCTTTAGACTGTGGGAGGAAACCCACACAAGCAGAGAACATGCAAACCCCACACCAAAATGCCCTTGCCAAGCCCAGGACTGGAACCCAGGACTTTCTTGCTGTGACGTGGATGTGCTTACCACTAAGCCACCGTGCCGCTATTTGTGAAGTACATAAATAACATAAATCACCAGAAGTGTTTAAAAGAATTGCTGTGAATGCACTGGAGAGATAAACTCCATTTTGTCCACATAATCACATCACTTGAAAAATCTTCTCAGTGGTAATTTAGATTGAGACGCAGTGAGGGTGAAGATCATAGCATATCATTTAGATCATGTTAGTACTCGCTCGCTAAATTCATCGGGCTCTTATGCGCTGTAGATGGAAGTAGAATGATCCTTAGGGATGTTTGATGATGTTTTACGTTAAGAGAAGCCTATGCAATAAATAAATGCCATCAGGTTTTTCCTTTAATTATTCACGTCTCATTCTTTTAAGTCAGCTTTAACATTTGTAAAAAGATAATTAATGCAAATTAGTTGTATTGAATATCATAATGACTCCCAAGAATCAAAGCCTAAAACCTTAGATGTATCATTCAAATAATTCATGATATTCAATAACTGGGCCCAGCGATGGCCTGATGGGCTGTCCTATGTGTACCCCACCCTTGCCCAGAGTCAGCTGAGATGGGCGCCAGCCTCCCCATGACCCTAATTAGGATTAAGCAGCTTAGAAAATGAATGAATGAGTTCAATAGCTGGCAAGAAGACCTAATTTCTATTTTATTTTTTCAATACTTAAAAGAGTGTTTTAGTTTTAACTTTGCAATTTCTAAATTATATCTTCTACTCTGTTATATAACATCAATCTGAACAGGGTGTTTTTCTAAAATGAATTAATATTTATAAGATGATAAATGGTTGTAAGTCACTCACTCACTCACTCACTTGCCGAACCACTTGATCCTATTATGCTCGCCGGGAGTCTCAGCTGACACTGGGCGAAGGCAAAGTACACGATGCACAGCTTGCCAGACTATCGCAGACCCAACACACACAAAACCATTCACCCCTTATTATTATTGTTAACCACTTCAAGGAGGCTTTTATTTAGAATCAGAATACTTTATTGATCCTGGAGGAAATTGTGTGCACACAGTTGCTTCATACCAAGTAAAGAAAAAGATAAAGATAAAAGTCTCCATAAGAAAAATACATGAACAAGAGGTATTGTTCAGTACTGTCTTTATTTTGGACAACATTCGCCTCTCCGACACTTCTGTCAGAGAATCCGGCTCCATCCCCACAGCGTTACTGGCCTTGTGGATCAGTTTGTTCAGTCTGTTTGTGTCTGCAACCTTCAGCCTGCTGCCCCAGCATGCAACAGCATAGAGGATAGCGCTGTCCACAACAGACTCATAAAATATCCTAAGCAGTGTTCGGCAGATGTTAAACGACCTTAGCTGCCTCAAAAAATAGAGACGACTCTGGCCCTTTTTGTAAAGTGTGGTAGTGTTCTTAACCCAGTCCAGTATTGTCAGTATGAACTCCAAGGTATTTGTAATCCTCCAGCATTTCCACACTGACACCCTGGATGGAAACAGGGGCCGCTAGTGTTTTGGATCTCCTGAAATCCACAATCAGTTCTCCAGTCACACATACTGTGATCTTCTGGTCAGGAAAACCACCAGTGTTATCTGGCTTGGTCTTAAAGAGAAGCATCAGGCAAATACGGTGGTGCAGCCGGCATGCAGTGACAGCCCCTTCACTATCTCATTATGATAATGGGAGAGCAGAACAAGGGCTGTTCACTGCTCTCATAAAGACCTGGAAACTGTTATTAACTGCTATCAGAAAGATTACGCGCCACCATGCACTCATTCCTCCAGAGGCCTTGAGCATATCTTTATCTCAGGTGCTCTGCTGTGATTAAGCCAGGCACTGAGTTTGTATGGCTGAACGAGATACAGTTGCGTTTGAGTGCTAATCGAACAATAAATGGTGTGTGTTGGTATTTGGTTACTCTGATAGGATTATCCTTCCCATGGAACCACAGATTTTATTTTATTTTGATGCTTTTGTGAAAAATAAAACAAGCTTTTCATAGAACTGGGACACTGGAATTGGTTGGCATTTCTTTTTGCTTTAAACTTTAAAGTGTTTTGGTTAATGGTTTGCTAAATTTGTACAGTTCCCAGGCTAGGTGCGAGATTAGAGGGTCTGGGTTACTGATCCAAAGGTTGGGGGTTCAATCCCCAGTATGCTACCATTGTTGGGCCCTTGAGCAAAGCCCATAACCCTCAGTTGTATGAAATGGATAAATGTAGGTCACACTTGATAAGACTATCTGCTAAATGCTATAAATGTAAATTAAAAAAATATGATGATCTTCTGATAACCTCAGCAGGAGGTTTGATTTTAATCACTGAAACTAATCTAACTAATAACTCACTTCACTTGTTTGCTTAACTGTATAATCCTCCTAGGGTCGCGGGTAGGCTAATGCCTACCTCAGCCGACCAATGGCGAAGGTGGGGTATATCCTGAACAGTTTGCCACTCTATTGCAGGGCAACGCACACAACCATTTGCACTCATACTCACACCTAGGGTCAATTTGCAAAATCCAGTTAGCCTAATGTGCATGTCTTAGGAGTGTGGGAGGAAACTGGAGTACCCGGATTAAACCTATGCAAGCACAGGAAGAACATGCAAACTCCACACGAGCCTGGAAATCGAACCCAGGCCCATCTTGCTATGTGATGTACGTGGAAACCACTACCCCACTATGGCACCCCTCAAACTAATAATGTTTTTTTTTTAATGTTTCAATTATAGCCTTTTAAGTTTTTTTTTTTTTTTAACTCCCTGTCCCTTCTGATATTCGTATAACACTTATACAAAATAATTCTACAGATGCAGTAGTGATCTGCACCTGTAAAATGATTTATTATAAACAGGTATCCTATACAGGTAAGTGGTTCGTTTAGCATCCCATACTGTGACACATCATAAGGCTGTGCAGGGTTATTAACACCTGATTTAGCTTGCCTTTGCTTAAGGTCACCAAGCACTGCAAGCACATAGCCATATTGTCCAGATTTAATCAAGAGAAACAAGTGAGCGAGAGTACAGGCAGTGTCTCAGCATGAAATCAAGAGTAAGCAGTAGACACCAATCTGTCCTACAGCTACAATATGCAGATTTTTAGGTTCTGATTAATTGCAAACTCGTACTCTTTCAAGTGTTGTGAAGAAAAAAGACTCCGTTCTGAGACTGGAATTGGAATTATGATCATTTTGCTACAAAGGGGTTCTTATATTACAACCTTATCAAATCCTGGCATTCACTGTGTGAGGAAATCCCCTCTTAAGCCAGATTTCATCCTTTTAACGTCTTTTAACATTCATTACCTTCTACATTAATATCCTGGCTTGTCAGTTTGCTGTGAACCAAATTCTGACCACACCCATGGAAGCATTTTCACCAAATTTGGTGGGGACACTACCCTACCTGAGTCCCAGTGATGATATGATTTTGGAATGTCCATATCAAAGGTCAAGGTCAGAGCAAGGACACAATATTCTGGAGACTGGTATTTATCTTGTTCAAATTTAAATAGCTTATATCTGAGAAATAAAGTGTCTTAGACCCACAGATGCAACGAGGGACAGATAGAACACCATATAAACACTTTCAAATGGCATAATTCTCTTTGGCTTTAAGTGACTTTGAAAAGTTAAAATCAAGGTCATATGATTTTTAAGCACTAATAATGTAAATAGTTAAATTTTTACAATTGTCATTGTCGCGAGGCAGATTTTCACAGTAAACAAATTTGGTTGAGTTTATACCAATGATTTTAAGCATTTCTTTCCTATACATCCCTAATGACCAAGGCTGTGACGAAATAACATCAAGAAAAGAGCCTCCTTTAGAATGTGCTGTAAGACAATCACATGGATAATTAAAAGCAGTACCCATATAGGGCCTATTTTACCCATGATGTGTGGTGGAGGTACCTTACCCCCTATGGGTGTTCCTCTAGTTCATTTTGTCATTGCCAATGCCATATTTGTCCATTGCCTGTCTATGGATTAAAAGAAAATAGGCCACTGGTGAGCATATCATATTATGACTATGACTCTCTCAACTAATAACCAAAGAAATATTTTCCATTGAATAATGAAGTGTAAACCCAGACACCTTTTTTTTTTTTTTTTGCAAACTGGTTCCTTATTCCTGTAAACTATATGAGTTCAGGCCTATTTTAAGATATTTTTTTTCGTGGCCTCCAAATGGCCAGACTCAGGGCTCAAATATGAACAACAATGAACAGGCTTTGTGGGTATGACATAATCAAAGGCCAGTGATGTTCTGTCTGCTATGCCTGATAACACTCTGGTGAACACTTCAAGTCATCATGTCAGATTTTACACCTCCAAAGGTTGGGCTGGGAGGGGGAATAGGCTCCCAGCCCAATCATCCCGTCCATTTGTCCATCTATCCGCGGAAGCTTGTAAGCGCAACTCCTCCCAAAACCGTAGTATGAATTTTGATGAAATTTGACACAGATGTAGTGCAGTGTACCACCTAAAGATGTGCATAAAGTAAAATAATCCGGGTCCAATTGTTTTAAAGTGGGGTGTTTACTCACAGGTCTATACTTCTTGATGTTCCTTTTGTAGCCATATTCTTGACCCTCCTCCCTGATGACTATAGCGAAATATAAAAATATCACATAGTAACACAGCAATGTTTGAAGGTAAACACCACGGCATTTATTTATTTATTTATTTATCTATTGCTATACTGTATTATTCCGCAAGGGAAACTTCTGCATTTAACCCATCGAATGTGAGCACACACATAAGTAGTCAGCACACACACACACACGCACACACACACACTCTCAGAGCAGTGGGCTGCCACACACTGCAGCGCCCAGAGAGCAGTTGAGGGTTAGGTTCCTTGCTCAAGGGCAATGAATTCAGCCATGAATGTGGAGGAGGGAAGGTGCAGCTCAGTCCCCCACCGAAACACGTTTTTCCTGCTCATCTGGGAATCAAACCTTTGAGTCCCAAAGCTGCTTCTCTAACCGTTAGGCCATGGCTGCCTCCATGTCATACACGAAATAACATTTATTTGGTCTTTTGGAGACCAATTAAGACATATTTAAATATGAATATATAATATTATTTAATATACATATACTTGTCCCAAACCCCCTATTTATTTGTACCTTTTCACAGAATTCTGCCACTTCTGATGGGGCTTCCCAGACCACCACACGTTTATGTATAAGGAATGTAGAGGGATTCATTAGCAGGATTAAGATGACAGCTCTAATGTGATTTAGGAGTGAGATATAAAGACAAATCCAAAAAGGGTGCAAAAACGAGATGGATTTCAGCAGGGCTCGATTTCCTTTGTTGTCGTTTTGCCACTAACCTACATAGATTTCAAATATCTTTTCTAATTTATCTTTTTTTATCATTCTTTTCAGAGTAAGCCTTTTTATCAAAAATTAAGTCTTCTCATTACACTGATTTGTTGAAAACTTACCAGTTCTGAACAGCAGTGGGTCCCTAACCATATGCTGTGCATTTAGTGTATTAGGAGCTAAAGGTGAAAACAAGACTCCAGAATACAATACAGGAGAAAACAGTACAATGCAATGCCCTTCACATTATCCAGTCTCATTTAGTGCAGGTGTTCAACAATACATAAAGAACGTAGTCCTCAATGAAAACCTGTAGGTTAACTGATGTCACTCGGAGTGAATTGATACAGAAGTGCATCCAGCTGTATAGAGATAATTAGCAGCTTAAAAGAAGGACTGAGAAGAAAGAGCAGGAGAAAGAAAGATTTAGGTTTGTGTTGCAGCTCTCGCTGCTGCGGGACCAGTGATTTATGAATGCATCTGTCAGTGGTAATAAAGCAGTCTCTAATGAAGCTGGAGGAAGGTGACCTTGTGCTGCAGAGTGATTTTACTCCGCGTGTGTACCGTTATTCAGCGTGTGGGTGGATACCGCAGGGCTATGCATGAGAGACGAGAAACAAAACGTCTTACTAGACATATGGCTTATTAATCACAAGTGACAGGCTTGGTAAAAGTAGAGGTATAATTGCAAACACACACACACACACACACAATTTCATTATTATACAGCTAATATAAGTGGGGGGGGATAGTAAATATAAACCAATACATCAGAGCTACAGGCAAATGATCTTAGGATTTGCCAAACTACTTAATCCTATACAGGAGTGTTGTGGTGCTGGAGCGTATCTCAACCTGCACTGGGAAAAGGCCGGGTTCAACCCCAGCAGCTCGCCAGACCATCACAGGGCCAACAGACATACACACATAACCCTTCACACTTCCACGTAGGGGCAATTTGAATATGAAGATCTGGAACATTGTATAGATACAGATAATAGTGTGACTGATACAAATATGGTGTTGCTTTATAAACCTATTATGTAGTACGTATTACTATGTTGTTTTTTTCCTCAAGGAGTTAATGGTGATCTGGAATTTATTATTTATCTGTTTACTATAAACACCAGTTAGCTTGCAGCTCTACCAAAAGTCTAATAATTCCTAAATTATAATAATTAATAAGGCTAGCTGGCTGTTCCGATTTGCTCCTATGTGTGTGTTGGTCCTGTTCAGGGTGCCTTTCCCCAGAGTCAGTTAACATTTATATTTGCATTACACAGACAATTTACAATTTATTTACATGCAACTGAGCAATTGAGGGCTACGGGCCATGCTCAACAGCCCAGCAATGGGGGCTTGAACCACTGACTTCTGGCTCACCAATCCAGAGCCTTAACCACTAAGCCACCACTGCCCCTGAGACAGACTATCTATTAGCAGAAATAAAGTATATCATCAATAAACATGTTTTAATTAATCAATAATAATTATTTGGAACCTTAGAAAAAGCTGTTTATATTATATGGAGAGAGAGTTTCCTCTCATGGAGACTGCCGTCTTGAACTGCCGTGTTTCTACAGTAACCCAGAACCATACAGGTTTCAGTGGTTCAGTTATTTGCGATCTGGTGCCACTAGATGTTGCCAGACACCACTTCGGGGGCAGCCGTAGCCTAATGGTTAGAGAAGCAGCTTTGGTACAGAAAGTTCACTGGTTTGATTCCCGAACCAGCAGGAAAAATGTGTGGCAGTGGGGAAGTGAGCTGCACCTTCCCTTCCTCCACCTTCACCACCCTTGAGCAAGGCACCTAACCCCCAACTGCTCTCCAGGCACCCCCAATGTATGTGTCAGCCCAAGTGTGTGTGTGCTCACTGTTTAAGTGTGTGTGCTCACTTTGAATGGATTAAATACAGAGGCAATAATTACCCTTGTGGAATTAATAGAGTATAGCAAAAGCAAAAATAGATCTTACACACTGTACCTTTAAGAGTTTTAAAAGTTTCTGGTTACATTATTCCCATGCAGTGAACCTTAAAACTTGTAATTATTCCCTCTGTCCACTAAAAACATCCAAACTGTTTCTTTACCCTAACCCCCCCCCCACCCCCCACCCCCCCCCCCACAATTTTTCCATAAAAAGTTTACTAAACCATAATGCTTATTCTTGCTTTGGTCATAACCTTATGTAAACAACTTTGTTAACTTTTATACATATATTATATCTTCAAAGGTGCATATAGTTCATTCATTCATTCATTTTCTGCTTTCAGATTAATCCTAGTTAGGGTCGCAGGGAGGCTGGCGCACATCACAGCCGACTCTGGGGAAGGGCAGAGTACACCCTGGACCGCTCGCCAGGCCATCGCAGGGCAGAAACACGCCGATGGTGCATATAGTTTAGTCTTATATATTTATCTGCAATTATGATGCAATTATGTATCTTAAATCTTTTTAAAGGTACAATATAACCACATTTCCAGTTCAAAGATACGTCAATATATTGTACTTTTTTAGTGTATTAATAAAGTGCAGGTACAAAGAACAGAATCATTGTACACTAATATATGCATACATATAATCTGTAGATAAAACTGAAATGGGAATGTGTGAATGTGTAAGTGACCATTCAGCACCCAGATGGACCCCATTTGAAAACCAACACTGATCAAAGAGTTACTGTGACAGCTGCATCTTTCTGTAAAGTCATTAAACCTCTGCATTTAATAGGTAAACCAAATAATAAATGAATGCAGCGTTCTTAATATGTATTCTTGTATTCGTCTACAAATGACAACGTGCTTTCACAAGTGTGAAAATTACAGCAATTAAACCCACTTGGATAAACACAGATTTAACAAAAAGTGTAGGGCTGTGGTTAGGAGCTGATGCTCATGGTCCTTACATCAGCATACATTGTACATAGTACATAGTTCTCCGCAGTGTACAGCATGCATACACAGTACAGCATACATAGTTCTCTGCAGTGCTCTCACTACCAAGATTACTATCCTCCTGTGACGTAATGCTCCTCCTCACAAACAACCAGCCTCAACTAAATAGATTAGAGTAGGTGAAATATATCATGCTGAAAGAATAATGACCCCAATCTGTTTATAGCCTTTTTCCTGCTTCTGATTTTTTTCTTTTTCATTGAGAACTAAAGAGTGAGAATTTCAGAGCATTCGAGTTTGCAGCCTATAAAAGGTCAGCTGATGTTGAGTGATGAGTATGGACAACTTTCTCACACTGCATTAACACTGCAGTCCACATCAAGCCAGCAATATATATATATATATGTATATATAACATATATTAAAAATTTAATTTATAATATTTGCTGTGAGGCGGAAATATACAGTGGCCTGCAAAAGTGTTTACCTCCTTAGCATTTTTTGTATTTTATTTTCTTGCAACCTGTAATCCAAATGGATTTTTTTTCTTGAATTTCATGTGATGGACCCATACAAAATAGTCCAAACTGGTTAAGTGAAATGAAAAAAGTACCATTTTAAAAATCCAAAGAAAAAAACCCAAAACAAACAAAAAAAACCCCAAAAAGGGTTTTGCATTTATAGGTATTTACCCCTTTGCTATGAACCTCCGAAATAAGATCTGATACCTTTAGAAGTCACAAAATTAGTTAAATAGTTTCAGAACAGTTCTGAATGGCCCCAGAGTCTGCAACACCACTAATCAAGAGTCACCACCAAGCAAGCAACACCATGAATACCAAGGAGCTTTCCAAACATCCGAAACAAAGTTGTGGACGAATTGGGTTATAAAAAAAAATTGAACCTTGACAAATTACATGAAGCACCATTAAATCCATCATCACAAAACAGACAGAATATGGCACCACACCAAACCTGCCTAGAAAGGGCAATCCTCCAAAACTCTCAGACTGGCCACGGAGAGCATTAATCAGCGAGGCACAAAGAAACCAAAAGTGACCCTGAAACAACAGAAAAGCTCCACAGCAAAGACTCATGTATCAGTCCACTCTCCACAGAGCTGGGCTTTACAGAATGGTAGCCAGAAAAAAGCGTCATTGCTTAGAGAAAAAATAAGAAAAGTTTAGTTTCCTAAAGATATGTGGCAGACGCCCCAAACATAAAAGTAGGTCCTCTAGTTAGATTAATCTAAAATTTAATTCTTTGGCCATCAAGGAAAATGTTATGTCTGGCACAAACCCAGCATCTCTCATTACCCAAGAACACCATCTCTACAGCAAAGCACGGTGGTGGCAGTATCGTGCTGTGGGTGTGATTTATTTTTATTTTTTTGGACCAGCAGGGATTAAGAAACTGGTCAGAATTGAGGGAATGAGGGATGGTGCTAAATAGAGGCATATTCTTGAGGAAGAATGGGCAAAAATCCCAGTTGCTAGATGTGCCAGACTCATACCTAAGAGACTTGCAGCTGTAATTTTTGCAAAGCTTGGCTCTAAAAAGCACATTATTGGAGGGTGGGTTAAGTTTTTTCTTTGTACAGTCTCTTGCTTGCTTCACAATTACAAATACCATGCATCTTCAATTGTCAGGTTGTTAGCATGTTGCGTAAATCAACTGATAGCCACCACCACCACCCCCAAATATTCATTTTAATTCCAGGGTGTAAGGAAACGAAATAGGAAAAATGCCAAGAGGGTGAATATCTTTACAAACTACTGAATATACAGTATATATTTTCAGTTCTCAAATAATTGAAAATCTACGCTGACACCATCACTTTGGTGTTTGATGTCATCCTGTTTGAAAATGAAATATCATTAGCAGATACTTGATTTTGATAAGACAAAATCTGTCACACTGAGTTAAGGCATCATGTACATTTTTCACACCACATATCTAACATCAAAGAGCTTTCTGGGCTTTGCACAAAAACGTCCTTTAAACCAACATCAAACCCTCTGATTGCACCAGATCTCTCAACATGACTGTACAAACCCTGTGACTGGAGATCACCTCATATGGTCTGCTGATTGTATGCTGATACATACGCATCGTCACCACAGCTTCTACTGGGTGACATAAAATGACCCTCTCCCATTTCAAAGATAAAATTAATAAAACATATATCTTAAAGATAATAAAAGGATTATTTGCACTGATGAAACTTGGTGAGGAAAGAGCGGTGGTGCTTAGGTTTGGTGGTCCCAACCACTAGGGGTGACGGAAAAAAAAAATCGAATCACATCTGAATCGCAGTTCTTATTTATTAGCATTCTGAATCGATCCAAATTTTCAAGAATCGATCTTTAAAAAGACGTTTCCAACTTTAAAACATTTCCAACCTTACTCACAGCGCGTACCGTTTGTCCAGACACGGCCTTCGTCGTGAATTGTTACAGTGAGTGGCGGGTACAGAACTAGCTTTTAGCCTACAGCTAGCGCCGTCTTCGCTAAAGGCAAATGTTTGGGTGCACTTCGGATTTTCCGGGTAAGAAGGAGCTTGACATGACATATGCAGTGTGCAAAATAAAAGGCAAGTATTTCGGGAACACTTCAAATCCTCGAGCCCACATCTTACGCCATCACCCGGAGCTAAAAGCAGCAGGCAGCATGAAGGCAGGACCGACTCCTGACAAACGCACACTCCATCACTTCACTAAACTCCCAACCGACTCTGAACCAGCAAAGCGAATCAGTACATCTACAAAACCAGTTATCTAGTGATATCATTTCTTTCTTTCTTATAGAAGAGTTGTTCCTAGCTTATAGAAAAATGAGAAAAATCATGAAATTGGCTCCCTTTGTAATGGTTATGAATCAAAAATCGGTTTGAATCGAGAATCGATTCTGAATCGAATCGTCACCCCAAAAATGAGAATCAAATTGAATCGTGAGTTGTTGTTAGATTCACATCCCTACCAACCACAACTTGAACATCTTCAGCTTGAAGAACTTGACGTAAGATGAAGCTACAGCACCCACAGCTCAAAGATCATTGGAAGTACTCAGGGAAATGTTTCCGGATCGGGTCATATCATTGTGTGGTGGTGTTAGGTGGCCGGCCCATTCCCTTGACCCCGCCCCTTGTGTTTTTTTTTTCCCTGTGGTGCTTCCTTGAGTGTATAATCATCAACCCCAAACTCTTGAAGCGCTTAAGGTTGCTTTTCAGCCGGAGATAGCTGCTGTTTCACCCACCATGACCCTTCAAGCCATGCCAGCCTTCAGATATCACCTCCGATTGTGTATAGATGATGACGGCCACCATTTGGAGGAAGATCATCTTTAAAACATGATGAATAAAAACTTTATTGAATGAAGTTCCAGGTGTGGCACAGTAGCGCAGTGGTTAGCACGTCCGCCCTACAGCAAGAAGGCCTGGGTTTAATTCCGAGGTGTGGGCGTGTCTGTATGGAGATTGCATGTTTTTCCTTGTGCTTGCATGGGTTTCCTCCGGGTACCCCGGTTTCCTCCCACAGTCCATAAACATGCACAGTTTCAAAGGTAGGTGCCCCTCGGTGTGAGTGTGAATAGTTGTGTGTGCTGGCCCTGCGATGGCCTGGAGAGCTGTCTCTGGAGTACTCCGCCCTGCCCAGAGTCAGCTGAGACCCTCCCCCCCCCCCCCGCATGAATGAATGAAGTTCCATCTCTGCAAATAATAATTTGATTATCTTTAATGATTTACCCGTGGAATGTGGGAGGTTTTATTGGCTCACCCTGCACCTTGCAAGACAATCTCTTCATGGACATCATATTCTAGACTTCGAGTTTCAAGCCTTGTATCACGGAAATAAAGATCTGAAAAGTCAGCTGGAATTTTGCAAAAGAGCCTGGTAGGTGGGGAGCTGCGTTGACAGCATTAATCTCTTCCAGACTTAAATCAGGGCCTATGGTGAACATCTAATTAGAGTATTTAAATGGTCGCAACGATAGTGTGCCAGCGATGGGGAGGACATTAAATATTAAAACAGGACCTAATTAAGCGACGAGATGTGTTGAAATGAAAGAGAATGAAGCTGCGGAATGAAGTGGTGGCATAGAGGGACATATTATTAAAGAAAGAAAGAAACAGAAGGGGAGACCGAGAGAGAGAGAGAGAGAGAGAGAAAGAAGGAAAAGCCCTTCTGCCAAATTCAATATTATTCACTCTGTAGAGGTCAAGGCCTCCAAAAATACATTTGTGATATGATTCATGGTGATACAGCTTCCATCTGTCACAACGGTAAATGGCTACAGTTATGGTGAAGCAATGAAATAAGAAAAGTCATACCATATATCAGAAGCTAATGCAGTCACATGCTTTAGCAAACGGACAGAAATGCCTTCCGTATTCGTGAACATAGCACTCTTTACTTTACTGCAGTATGAAACTGCAGATACGATTGAAAATAACCAGAATAACTAAATTCATACCTAAGGCAAGCGCACTGTTTAATAAAGAACAGAGTGTGTGGTATTCTCTTTATGATTTTAATATAAAATCAGGGTAACACTGCTACTGAATATGGTATCTATTGCACATCAGAACTTTACTATACATACAACAACAAGCACACCAGAGTTAGATTTTTTTTTTTTTTTGGTTCTTGCACATTATCATTACAATTTATCAAACTATTTAAGTTTGCAAAGCTTACAGAATAAACAAACTCATAAAAAATTAATATCATAAATAATATGGGCTGACCCACCTTCAAAAATGCAAAATAACTATTTTACCAAACTCAGAGTACAATAAGATTTGCACAGAGTTTTGTAAAAAGTAACAGTAGGAAGCTTACAACTGCTATTCAATGCAATGTATATCTGCAGATCCCACAATGGGAGGTTAACAAACAGCCATCTGAACCAATATACATGCATATAACTAAATACTTTTCCATTATCTTTAATATATTTATGTTATCATTATTGCCATTTCAATTTCTAAACACTGTTAGGACTTTACTCTCTGCATATTTTTAATTTCTAAAAATACTTCCATTAATAATACTGTTTACTGCCGTCACTTACACACTCACCATATTTTTCTAAATGCTGCACATTCTGCATTCGACCTGGGAATAGTCCTGTCATGCTTTCACCAGAACAACCTCAGGGTAGATTCTGTACCAGGCAATCATCGGACGGTGATTACTCAGCAATTCTCACTCCAGCACTGCCGAAGGGGGTGGACGTACACAACAGTTGGGCCGTCGGACACTTTGGAACATGGACCTGAAGACATTAGACTGCCTTCTCTTGATCTTCCTGCCCAACGGTGAGTCAGACGCTGAACCTGATATGGATTTCCTGAGTGCCGTCTGAGCCATGATCTTCTTCTCGTGCTCTTTGATTTTACACTGGAGGTGACTCTGAATGGCGAATCCGAGTGACTCTGGATCCAGCGAGGCGCCGTACACCTCCCACGTCATGCCCTGCTCGTCCCACACCACATCATGGACACTCTGCTTGCTTGACTTGGCTGCCTTGTCATCCTCCTTCTTATCCCTTTCTGGCTTCAAGCTGGAATCTTGCATTGTAGACTTGGCTGTGGATCGGTCAAACAACCGCTCTGTCTTTTTTTTGTCCTCTAAAGTGGAGCTTGATGGTGGGGCAGATGCCTGTGTGCTGGTTACATTAGCTGCTTTGCAAGGACCGGCCACATGTGGAGAGGGCTTCGACTGTGAAATAGGGGATTTAGCAGCAGGAGGCTCAGCAGGTTGTTCTGACTGAGGACTTGTTACAGACAGTGCTCGACAGGCCTGATCATTTGTTGTGGTCAATATTTCACCACAGTCTTTTCCACTAAAGTCATGTTTCACAGAATCTGATGCTGAAAGCACGGGGACGACTTTGTCGCTCTGACTTTGACAACTGGCTACATTTGATAGTTTATTTTGACTGCATGTCTCAATATTGATCTGATAAACTGGTTGAAGAGGCGAATATCCTTTTGGGGCATTGTAAATTGGTGGCCCCGGCTCCTTGGGCTTGGCTCCAAGTTTGGTCTCGTGTTGTACAGCACCATCTGTGTGCACCAAAATGCCTCCAGGTTGGGGAAGTCCCTCTGACAAGGTTGTGATAGAGTTGCCACATGAACTACCAGATGTTTCTATTATTATTGGAGTCTCCGCATTGGCCTTATGATATACCATCGCAAGGCTTTCCACTTCTTCCATTTGAAGACAAGGAGACACCTGTTTGGGCTTGTATGGTAAAAGACTGGGACTTGTTTCAACAGCTCGAGTGCAGACTAAAGCCACAGCCTGCACTTCTACATCGTGGTGCTGTTTAGAGTTCGAGATGCCACAGTCGGCTGCTGATGTCATGGTGGAGGCTTCACGGTACAGCCGACAGTGTTTCATATTATTTTCCTCCGAAGCAGATCCTTGTGTTTGAATTGCCTCGTCAGTCACTTCAGCATGAAAGGAGTGTCTTGAGGAGCTGTCTGGGGAGCGTTGAGAAGCGCTGTTCACTGTGACAGTATGACGTGGTTTGCCATCGTTTGCATCAGATTCAGACTTGGGAGAGGACTCTTTTTCTTTAAGAAGTGTGGACTGCTTTTTGTTTGCTTGTAATGTTGGAAGATTTTCCTCAAGTTTTGCATTGTTTTTTGCCGGCTGAGGGGTCTCTGCTGGTTTAGGAAATGATTTCGATACCTCTGTTGTAAGGCCTGGTGGGCAATTCTCTTCTTGCAGTTTCCGAGTTGTTTTTGGATGTGGTTGATTCATATCATCCAGGCTGACAATTGGCGCTAGTGCTGCACTGTTGGTACAGCTGGAGTCTTTAAGTTCATGCAAATGGGAAATGTCTTTGTTTGTGTTACAGTTACTGAGTAACAAGTCTGTGAGTTTAGGATCACGTGTGTGACACGACTTGGGACCTTGTGCTGTGGGATCCTCAGATGTTGATGCTCTATTCTGTAGATTCTCCAAACTCTGCTCTTCCTTGCGTTCTTGTGTAACATGACTCCAATTTCTCTCCTCATCATCTTGAGGCAGTGTTTCTACACATGACTGGCTACTTGAACAAATATCCTTGCTTTTGGCAGAAGCGGTTGGCAATGTCATTGAATTTACGTGAGTTTTTTCCATATTGATTTCTACATGAGGTTTCTGGACATCCTGCTTTCTATTATCCTCACTATTAGATGAAGGAAAGTTGGATGTCCCTTCTAATAGCGTCCCTTTACTTGAAGATCTATGTTGCACATTATCCTGATCTGCTTTTATTTTTTCAGGAGAAGAGCAATCTTTGGTCAGGTTTAAACCAGCATCTTGGAAAGAGATAGTGTTTGCATCTTTGTTGCCCAAAGTATCCGTACCAGATAGTCGAGGTACCAATTGAACAGTAACTGTTCTTTTGGGGTTTGGAACAGTTCCCATACTGAATCCAGTTTTATTGCAAATTTGTTTGCTTTTAGTCCAAGATTAAGGTGGGTATCCTGGAAAAGATCCTAGAAGAGGGAAATTTAGACACAAAATTTAGACATTTCTTAATTAACATATACCATAACAACAGATGTTTCAGCCATACAGTATAATCTCTACCTCAAAGAATTACCTGATTAAGAATTGCATTGCTTTTTAAATACAGACATGATCATATAGTAAAAGGAGCTCTTCATGGGGCTTGAAGGGTTTCGGTTTTACTTAGATCCTTCTTTGATATGGTGAACACTTTAACAGTTTGATGAGGACAAAACAAAAAAAAAACACAAACAAATGGGATATTATGAAAGATATGTAGTGCAGTAAAGCATCTTATCTGGATAACTGAATAATGATGATGATGATGATGATCCATCCTCATGAATGAGGGGCAGTCTACTGTCACTTCTCTTAGCAATTTTTTTATATCATATATTGTTAGGTCTTTCCCTAAACCTTCACAGCACCTGCTATTCATAGGTGGGTCATTCTCATAAAATTGCATATTTTATGTCCCACTATTTATATACCCAATTACTTAAAAAGAAAACAAAAAAAATAATGTTAAATTGGATTTGCCCAGATCTGTTCTGATATAAAAGTACCTTCATGTGTTCACAATTTAAGCTCTATATGTACAAAGACAGAAAATTAATCCATTTTGGCATTTCGAGCATATGAAGTTATGTCCCCAAGAATTATGTCAACTCTGTCACACAAGTATATTCACTGGCCAAATCTAATTCAGGTTTTTAATTTTACACGCAATTGGCACTAGAGAGCAGTGTAGAACATCAGAGCGTGAAATCCAGCATGGACGTTTGAGCCTGTCAGACCATAAGTGACTTACTTGCTTAAAATCATTGCAATTCTTAAGTGTACAGTTTTCGGACATCAACTCTGTTGTTATAAGTACTCTCAGTGCATGACAGAGTGTAAACGTAGGAAAGATAGAAGATTTATTTAATGAATACAGCCTGCTATCCTTGACGTTTTTGAGCAAAAATAAGTGATTTTATGCCAGTGCTTTCATTCAGCTTAAAGAGAAAATTTTATGGGACATAAAATGTGCATTTCCATGAAACTGACCCAGGCAGTCTCCCATCCAAGTACTAACCAGGCCTGAGCATGCTTAGCTTCAAAATCACAGGGGATCAGGCTTTCACAGGGTAACTGAAGGGCAGATAATCGAACAAGCAGAGGACAAACATCTTATGAAATCTAATAGAAATGAGAAATTAGAAATGAGTTCAAAGTTCTAGCATCTCCAGCCGAAAACAACTATTTCTAATGTAGTAGGTCATTATTATTTGTTATTATTTAAACTACAGACTGCAATAGGATAAGATGGTGGAAAATCTGAGGAGTGAAGACTAAGAAATAAAGTCACCACAGCTTTTTAAGAACCCAAAGCATCAAAACTAGACTAATAATGTATGATACCTAACAAAGCGTCCACACAGGAAGCCATGAGTGACAAGCAACAACGATATAAAGTCAATGCACATATATATATATATACACATATATATAGCTAAAATATAATAAGCCAATAATAATATCAATTAATTATTTATAAACTGCTCACAGTTTCACTCTGGAACATTTGGAAGTGGGAAACATACGAAAGGGTTACCTAGGCAACCGGAGCAGACCATGAGTGCTTCGCTAAGCAATTCGCTTGTCGCTTTATTCATCACTCATTGCTTCCTGTGTGTAATCCCCTTAAAGGAGTTTAATTAATTTTATTATTAAGATAATAATAATAATAACAATAATAATATTAATAAATATGAAGGGTGGCACGGAGGTGCAGTGGTTAGCATGTTCGCCTCATAGCAAGAAGGCCTGGGCTTAATTCCTGGGCTCAGGTGTTTCTGTGTGGAGTTTCCATGTTCTCCCGTGCTTCTGTGGGTTTCCTCCAGGTACTCCGGTTTCCTCCCACAGTCCAAAAACATGCACAGTTTCAAATTACCCCTAGGTGTGAATCTGAGTGTGAATCATTGTGTGAGTGTTTTCCCTGCGATGGCCTGGCAAGCTGTCCAGGGTGTACCCCGCCCTCACCTGTACCCCGCCCTCACCTCACCTGAGATGGGAGCAGCCTCCGTGTGACCCTAATTATGCTTAAGCGCCTTAGAAAATGAATGAATAAATGAGCAAATATAAACAAATGTAGCCTAATTACCCAGTCGTTTTTCTCCTTCAGAAAGTATTTGGTATATAAACAAACAAACAAACACAAATGAATTACCTGACCCCAACTTTCATGTATCTAATGAGCTACATGATAATATAAACCTGGCTTGGTTAAAGCTACAAGGAAGTGAGTGACACATGATAATATACACATTGTTCCTTGATACCTCACATCATGACAGCGGTGCTAGCAAGAAGGTACCAGAATTCTGTATTGCATCATAACAGGAATTCTTTATTCATTCATTTCCTCACTCATTTGCTGAACCGCTTAATCCTAACTGGGTCATGGAAAGGCTGAAGCCTATCGCAGCCGACTCTGGGCAAAGACAGGTTGCACCCTGAATACCTCCTCAATCGATCACAAGGCCAACACACACAACCATCCCCATTCACACTCACATCTGCGGACAATTTGGACCGGCCAATTATCTTAATGTGGACTCCAGGAGGAAACCGGTGTACCCGGAGGAAACCCATGTAAGCAAGGGGAGAACATGTAAACTCCGCACAGAAACGCCCTGGCTGAGCCTAGGACTTATTGGTGTGAGGTGGATGTGCTAACCACAACGCCACTGTGCCACCCAGAAATTGTTTAACATCAGGATATTCCTCCGGGATTTTGCAAACAATCTTGGACAAGTCAAACCATGGAGACCTGACACATGAAAAAAAAAAAAAATCTGCATCTATCACATGAATACATCCGCAGGATTATAAAACAAGTCAATTACACCATAATTAAGTGTTTTTCCATCTATCACACTACATCCAAACACCGCATCTCACTAGAGACACACTACACGGTTTTGTCCATGTAGTTATTAAATTTGTCCCATTAGAGAGCTTCTTATTCAGTTATTGTCTAAAACTTTGGCAGGCTGCCCGATGCCTTGGCCAGAATACAGGCTGAATGTAAATAATAACCATCACTGCACTAAGCTTATAATGACTGACGCTTTTTTTAAACCCTCTGGCGGAAATACTGAAATAAACTGTATGATGTTTAAGAGCTGTTATGTTCCTTTGGGGAAATGCTGTCCAAGTGTGCATAAAGAATAAAAGTCCTGCATCATCATCATCATCATCATCATCATCGAACTCATAAACGGTGGCTCTGAAATGGCCAGGTAAGATACTGCAGGATTTGACCTATGCATTTCAAAAAAAAAAAAACAATGAGACACCACTTTCATAAGTCAGATTCTTGAAGACATTCTGGGGATGTCTCAGGACACACACACACACACACACACACACACAGAAATCCCTGAAAGACAGATGTTGCATGAAATGTTGATAAATCATGGTGTCGTGGTGTTAAACCCGTAATGTGAGATATCCCATGATGAAAAGAGGATGTGATTGTTTCTAAATAAAACTGAAATATACAGAGACCGTGCAAATCCACTGCCATGTAATAAACAACAACAATAACAACAATAATAATAATAATAATAATAATAGGAGGGGATATTAATTATTATGAATCTATATAATTGAACAAACCAAAGAAGTAGCAAAGACAGGACTAAATTAAGCCTGGGTTAAATTTGGATCCAGCACTCAGATCATGTATGCAGGTCACACCGAAGCGCTCAAGTTGAAAATGAACTGGTTCATTAAAGCAAATGACTTGAGGTGCATTAAACCCCCGAGCGTCACCTGTCAGTACCATAACATGGGATCAGACATACAGTCCAGACAAACACAGGACGGATCTGTCCTTCTTCTCCTGTTTAAACAACATATTCACTGCAATAGGGTTTCTAATGAAATGGTCAGTGGAGATGGAGTGCTGCATGGATGACCTTGTCATTACATTCATTATAAGGAGCCTGAAGCACGTGCATCATCAAGAAGAAAGAAAGAAAGAAGGAAAGAAAGAAAGAAAGAAATCCTACCTTGCTCTTGTCTTTGTCTCAGTCATGCTCGGGTTTGCACACTGTGCTGGTGTGTGTGTGTGTGTGTGTGTTATTCCCCTGCTCTTCTCATATATAGGACACTGGAGTGAATATCAATGGAAGGATTTCAGCCGCACGGCAGCAGTGGCGCGAAGCCACCCCCACCAAAGCTGTCAATATGCTAATGAGGCCAGACGTGGCTCGGTGATTGGTCAGATGCTCTTGCAGCTGCAAACGCCCCTAATTAAATTGCTACTGTCTGTTCCACTGCATGGTGTTGAAACTTGACAGGTTGTTTAGTAATATTTGAATCTGCTGCTAGGATTAGTTGGTTGAACTACACAGCTTCAAGGTTCCACATGATTCTAGTTTCACATTGATCCTCTCTATGTCCATGTGGGTTTCCTCCTGGTTCTCCGGTTTCCTCTTATCTCACCAAAAACATACTGGCAGGCAAGTTCAATCATTCTTTCATTTGTCTAGTCATGCATTCATTTGCAAAACCGCCTAATCCTACTAAGGTTGAGGGGAGGCTGGAGCCTATCTCAGCCGACCCCAGGCGAAGGCAGGGTGCACCTTGGACAGTTTCCCAATCCATCACAGAACCACACACACATCCATTCAGACTCACACCTAGGGGGAACAGGCAATCAGGCAAATGTGCGTATCATTGGACTGACGGAGGAAACCGGCATACCTGGAGGAAACCCACCCAAGCACAGTGCAAACTCCACATAGAAACACCCTCGCCAAGCCCAGGACTCGAACCCACGACCTTCTTGCTGTGAGGTGGACATGCTAGTCACTAGGCGGTGGACAATTTCTTTATTCTAAATAGCCCTTAGGTATGAATCAGCCTGTGCCCCATCCAGAACATCCAGTATTCCCAGAACAGCCTGTGGATCCTGTACAGTTAGGAGTTCTGACCAGAATTAAGCGATTAGGCTGATGGTATTCTTAATAGGCGCCACAGAGACATAGTAGCACAGCAAGAAGGTCCTGGGTTCGAGTACCGGGGTCGACGAGGATGTTTCTGTGTGGAGTTTGCATATTTTCTCTGACTTTGTACAAGTTTCTCTAGGTGTTCTGGTTTCCTCCTACAGAAAACGCTGATAATGATCCATATGGACCTGGACGTGCACTCGGAGACTGTGAAGATGGCTATTCACTGCTGCTGATATAAACTCTGTTGCTAAAATGATTTAGGGCTTAAAGTTGTGGTATAACTGATGTGACTTCATGTTAAACTGTAGTGAAGTTTCTCCTACATGGTTTGTATTTTTATCTGGTTTCACCCAAATGAGGAAGGGATTCCATTTTGAGTCTGGTTTGGCCCTGCGATCGGCTGATGAGTTATGTAGGGTGTACCCCACCTTCGTCCAGAGACAGCCGAAATAGGCTCCAGCCTCCCCGTCACCTGAGTAGAATAAAGCGATTCAGCAAATAAACAAATGAAAAAAAAAAAAGTTTATTAAAAATGCACCACATGCACCTGCTCAGGGATAAGATACAGGTTAAGGTGCCGAAGATGCCCCACTGATGGTCTTCCACTGGGGAAACACAGATATCCACTGCCAGGGAGTTCCTTTTTAATAACTTATACATTAGCGATAATCACAACCCACTATTCTATTCTAGACAATCCCATTTAATGTCAGGTGAGAGGTGGGGTTTCTAGTCTATTAAAGTGCTAATACAGACACAAAATAAACATTCACACCAATTTATAGTAGCCAGTGGTCCTAATGTGCATGTCTTTGGACTGTGGGAGAAAACCTGAGTACCAGGAGTGAACCCACAAAAATATAGGGAGAATATGTAAACTCCATACAGAAAGGCTTTTGTCAACCACAAGATTTGAAACCTGAACCAAGCTTTAACCCAAAATAATATACGCTTCATTTTTTCATTTTTTCATCATATCTACACACTGGATATGAGCAATCTCACACTCTGATTGGCTCCTTTGCTACTAGGATATCAGCTCATATACAGAAAGTACAGAAAAACAAAATGACGCAGAGATTTGTCCAACCAATGGAAGACAAAATAGATTGGAAACCTAAAAAAAACCCTCCAAAGATACTAAAAAAGCAACGAAATGTGGAATGAATGGTAATTGTGGATGTATATTTTCACAATAGAAATCTATGATGATGGTTGCAGTCATTTCACCAGATTCTTTGGGTTTCTTTACAATCTTTGTCATTTTTTTGACCTTTTTCTAAACTGGTTCCAGAGCTTGAAAAAATGTGAAAAATGTATTGCTTATCTTACTCACTCATGTCTGTCAGACCAATAACGGCTGTAACCGCTGTGAGGCTGGAGCCTATCCCAACCGACTCGGGGCAAAGGCAGGGTAAACTCTGAAAAGCTCGCCAGACCATCACAGGGCCAACACAGACACAACCATTCACACTTACATTCACACTTAACCATATACATTTAGCCCAATGTGCATGTCTTTGGACTGTAGGAGAAAACAGGAGAACCCAAAGGAAGCCCACGCAAGCATGAGGAGGACATGCAAACAACAAGACCATTAACACCCTCGCCGGTATGAGGCCTAAACCCAGAGTACTAACCATGGTGCTGCTGGGCTGCATAATAATATTATATTATTATTATTATTATCATCATCATTATCATTATTATTATTATCATCTTCATCATCATCATCATCATCATTAATAGTATTATTATTATTATTACTATTATTATTATCATTATTATTATTATTATTATTATATTGCATATAAGGCCATTTTAATTGGTATAAGTGGTGATAAACTGGAATGAGAGATGAAAAGTTGACGTTAATTACAACTCTATTACTACAAAGCATTTTGCAGTGAACTGTCGCCATCTTGTGGCCAAAAATCCGCCCTGCTTTTAAAATGGACGGTGTTATGGTTTCTGCGCATGCGCTTTAAGCGCCCTGATACATTACAAATGAACAGACGCTCCCTATATAGGTACACTACAGCGCCCTTAAACTAGTGCGTTCTACACCCTCCCTAGTGCACTAGATGTTACTGTTCAGATACAGTTAGAGCTCGGCCGTTGATGGAGGGCAGAATGCCGTTCACACATTTGATTTTACTTCAGTTAGCATTTTAGCTAACTCCGAATTAAACCTGGTTTGTTTTTCGTTTTCACTGTTTTTAAAATTCAGTTTACATTTAAGTTTCATTTAAATTTGGCCGAGGATTATTTTCGTCTTCAAGAAGCAGTGAAGTAAGAAAAATATTTTAATAAGATACTTAATAATGTACTAGGGACCGACTAGCTAGCAAGCTAAGCTAATTGTCTATAGTGGTAACTACTGACAACCTGTTTGAGTCACTTAGCTTGTTAGCTAGCTGGTTAACTGGAGCACTTATTGGGATTATCTCTAAATGGTATTTACTTCTAATTTTTTAATTAGGTTAAGCTGTTATATAGTTAATTAGTTTAGCTTTGTTAAAAGTACTTTTTTTTAGTTATTTTTACTTTATTTAGGAGCCTTTTCACAGTCTTCTAGAGCACTGGATTACATAAACTGAGGGTTGTTTTTCCAAAATCTGTACATATTATGTAAAATTTCATATATGAATAAATACACAATAGTATGGAGCACCTTCAGATAAAAACATTAACAAAAAAAATCAGCTTTTCTTGAAAATATACGTGGAAGTTACATTTTGGACAGATGTGAGTTTCTCACTTGACTCTGTCTGACTCTGTCCATCCAAAATGTCCACTCCGACTTTTCTGTCTCTTTGTGATAATAACAAATGTATATTTTTTCAATCAGATGCACTTTTTATAAAGTACATCTAGGTATGAAACTTTAGAGCAAAACATGTCTAAACCAGATTCTGAAATGCTGATTACACAAGCATGTGAATGTGTGTCCGTCCAAAAGTGTCCACTCCGAAAACTAGGTTTGTGCCATCAGTAAATTAGCACTGAAAATATTTCTACCTATAAAAGCTCAGAAAAAAAATCCATTTGCTACATATTTTATATACTATACGTTTAGAATCTTACAGGCTGCTGATTTGATGGTTTGATTTGATGATGATAGTTTTAAAAGAGATTTTATTGTTTCGGATATGCATACTTTCAAAGGCCATAACGTCCAAGAAAATACGGCAGTGGGGGCTTAGTGGTTAAGCTGATGGGTCACTAAAGGTCAGCGAAGGTCATCCGAAGGTCACTGGTTCAATCTCCACTATCACCACTGCTGGACTCTTGAGCAAGGCCCTTAACCCTCAATAGCTCAGTTGTATAAAAATGATAAAAGTCGCTCTGGATAAATGCTGTAAAAGTAAAGTAAAAGAACGTTACATCCAAAATGTAAAAAGTTTTTATAACCTTGAACTTTTAAGAAAATTACTACTTAAAAAAAACTAGCAAATTAAAGGCCTTTTATTTTTGACCCCTTTGGGACTGATTGCTCTAAGGGACTGTGAAAATGGCCGTATGTTTTCTAGCTAGCCACTTGTAAGTGCACTACACTTATTGGGATTTGAGACACAGTCTATATTTCTGTCACCTGGGTAAACTGATTAATTACTGATTAATTAGACAGAGTTATATTGAATCGTGTTAATTGAATTTGTAGCACTGATGAGATTTTTATATATCACTGTAGAAGGGTGTCAATATTGTGTGTGTGTGTGTGTTTTAAAGATGATGTTTGCATCCATCTGGCAGTACTTGTATACCTCCTTTCTTCGCTACTGGTTGAAATGGTTTCTCAGACAAATCACAAGAAAATGTGAGCTGCAGAGAATCTGCCACCAGTATGAACCCGGAGCGCCGAGGACAACACGGATCGGTGAGGTTCATTGTGAGCTCCTGTAACTTCACCTCTAACCACCCACTTATTCATCTCTATCATAATAATCATCATCATCATCAGTGTCCAGTATATAATTTGAAATTGACTTTTTTCCAACACTTGACAGTCCTCTTGCTCTTTGGTTAATGGCTCCCTAAATTACCCAGAATGCTGTCTGACCACTTGCTGATGGTGTAGTTGTACCTGATGATAGTTGATTGAGCCTTCACTCTACCTTAAGTGAACCATGTGGAGGTGCTCTGTTTTGTCCAGCATCCTCACCAGCTTATCTGTTCACACGTCTCATACAGATCAGCTCTAACGTTAATACTACAATCAGTACTGTGTATGTTTTCTCATTTCAGAAAATTCCCTGCAGTCTTCAAAAAACAAGGTGAGATACATTTCTCTGCCTTGACAACACTCAATAACAGATCAAGACAGAATGGTATTTATATTATTCATAATGTAACTTATAAGTAATTATTGGTTTAAAATGTGTTTTATACACATATATACGTGTTGAGGCGCTTGCCAGCTTGTTATTTTGTTTACGTGACATTTACCTACAGAGCCAGCTGCGGGCGATATTAAATAGTGACTTGCAGAACCAGCCAATGAGAATGCGTTTTAGTGTGCGGCAACACTGTATTCTAGGGGTGCCGGAAAAAAATCGATTCACATCTGAATCCTGATTTCTTATTTATAGGCATTCTGAATTGATCCAAATTTTCAAGAATCGATTTTTAAGAACACGTTTTTTGAGCATTTTCAACCTTACTCATAGCGCGTACCGTTTGTCCAGACACGACCTCCGTCGTGAATTGTTCAAGTGGGTGCCGGGTACAGAACTAGGTTTTAGCCTAGCTTTGATATGCATAAGGAAAAAGAAATACAGCCAGCGCTGTCTTCGCTGAAGGCAAACGCTTGCACTTCGGATTTTACAATTTCCGAGTAAGAAGGAGCTTGACATGAAATATGCGGTGTACAAAATAAAAGTCAGGTATTTCGGGAACACTTCAAATCCCCGAGCCCACATCTTACACCATCACCCGGAGCTAAAAGAACCAGAGCAGCAGC
>JAOUQZ010000039.1:25684419-25701667 GCA_028564935.1 Neosilurus hyrtlii
GAGCTAAAAGAACCGGAGCAGCAGCACGACCAACTCCTGACCAACGCACCCTCCATCACTTCACTAAACTCCCAACCGACTCTGAACCAGCAAAGTGGATCAGTACATCTACAAACCAGCTGTCTAGTGATATCATTTCATTCTTTCTTATAGAAGAGTCGTTCATAGCTTATAGAAGAATGTAGTTACTCATGAAATTGGCTCCCTTTGTTTGTATCGGTTATGAATCAAAATCGGTTTGAATCAAGAATCGATTCTGAATCGATACGTCACCCCAAAAATCCCAAGAATCGAATTGAATCGTGAGTTGTTGTTAGATTCACATCCCTGCTGTATCCATGTCATTGGCTGACCTTGATAGATAACTGGCTTCAACTTCCAGTCATGGCAAAAAAAAAACCCTAGAGGTGCTTGGTTTGTGTTGTGAATTCGTGTTGTTTCTGTGTTAAAATGGATCATTCTTGTTGCGCTGCTGGCTCTGAAAACCGTGCAGACGATTTCAAAGAAACATCTTTTCAACCGTGAAGTGTTTTTTATTCCTTGTAAAACTGAAGTCTTGCTGATATTTCTGGATAATTGCATAGCTAGCAAAGCAGAAGGGGCTGTCTGAAGATTTGGGTCACTTTAAAAGTCTCTACTATGATAGTGCTACTAGCATGTGGTGCTTATTTAAGAGGATTTAAGTTGAATGATGTTTCCTTGTATGTAAATCTTTACTCGGGACTAAGAGAAACTTAGTTCACATTCACAAAGAATAATAATGTTTTTGGACACTTGAGTTCTGACATAAATTCATTAAAAATATTATTAGGTTTTTGTTATAGGATTATAGACTATTGTATTAAGGTCTGCCCTAAGCTAGACTGGTATAGACAATAATATTTTTAGGTGTTGAAGAGTGTGGTTCCAGTTTGCATGAAGACAAAATATAAGTACATGTAATTCATTACTCTGAACTGACGGATAGACAAATTAAAAATTGAATCTGTCAGTTGTGCAACATACACTCGCACAAAAAAGTGCCAATCTAACGACCCCCCCTCCTTTTTTTAGCGGATAACTATTAGTATATAATAGTATAACTATTATTGTAATGCATTTTAATATATGTAGTGTATGTAGGAAATCCTTTTTAAGTTTTTCATTTTTATCAGTCACCGTTTTACATAAAGATGGCATTGCATATAAATAAAGAATTTGCAAATTTACTGTCTCCGAATAAATAAATAAGGATTATATTCTTTTCTATGATTTTATGAGTACAAAATGGTACAAGTGTGCATATGAACTTTGGTCTCTTTCTGGTAATCAAAGTCAGTGTAAAAACTTTTCTCTCAGACTGTTTCTGTTAAACATGTTTGCTGTCTTTAGGTGCTGCAGGATGCTGTGAATGTAAAGGAGAATGAAGTGGAGGCCTGTGTGACACAAATTGTCAAAGAGAAGAATATCGAAGAGCAGAAAGATCCCAAGTAAGAGCGACTACCCCAGATCTTTTTTTTTTCAGAGCCTTCAAAAGCATCAGTAGCTTCAGTCACACTTTGGTGGTCACATTGCTTTCACACACCATCAAGATGTCAGTGACTTTAGTAATTCCCTTTAAATTGTTTTAATGTAAACCTGTAGGTTTAAGGTGAATCTTCATCAGTGCCTCATACAAATAAGTGGCTACAACACACTATTGACGACGGTTGAAGAGCTTAGAAAAGAGGTGTTCGACTCCGAAAATGAAGAACATGAGAAACTGCTGTTGAAGGTGAGAGATTACAGATTCTTATACTGTTTATATCCCTCAGCCCCACAATGGGCGTGAAGGGTATTGTTGTCGGGTGCAGTGTCCGTCTGTCCATCCACAGTTGCACTCCCCGCACTAACTCAAAAATACCATTACTGGCATCACCATTTTCGGAAAGTTTTGGGACTGAGTAGCTGCACAAGCATATTCATTTTAGTAGTGGTCAGATATCCAATCTGCCACCGCAGCTGCTATTTTGAATTTGTATTCCATGCACCAGTTTAAAAACACCATCATTGACCATCACCTTTTTCGGAGAATGTTGGGACTGTGTAACCATACGAGCCTTTCGATTTTCGTTACGGTCCAATATCCAATATCTTGAATTTGCATTCTGTGCACTAATTTGAAAACTGCTTGATACCTTTCATAATGTGGTGCATGGGTTGAGGGGTTTTGCCTGCTTTGCAGGGATATTTTTTAATTTATTTGTCTGTGTGTGTGAGTGAGTGTTATGCATGTTTGCATGGTTTCGCCACAGCATGTAGGATTTGTATAGCCGTGGAGCAGTGGTTAGACCAAACAAAATAAAATCTACTTCAACCCAAAGAAAAGCCAGAAGGCTGCCGGGACAGGACGTAAAAGGCTTCTGATCACTATTGATGTGAATGTAAATGACTGTATTGCTCAGTGTTTGTAGTGTGTTGAGTTAGGTGATGTTCAACTCCTAAATTTAAAGTGGGGAAAATGGAGGAGCTACCTATTATTACGTAATGGCCACAGCGAGTAAACAATCAAATAAATAAAACAGCCGTCAGATCTGTAAGAATTCACTCGGAACTTTATGGTAATATTTTGTATTGATGACTCAAAAGTTTTTAAAATACAGTTGACGCATTTTCTGTGCAGTTAATATGGGTATCGTACTTTGGGAGTAATTAAGTGAGAGTTTGTTTATTTATTCGGCATGTGATGTTTGACCGGACAGGATCCAGTTCTGTAACTGAAGGTGAAGTGCCAATCTTGTGAAACAGTGACTGTTAGATAGGCGGTGGTACAGACCCTTCAGCCACTGATTGTACTGAATAGGCTTGTAGAGAGACTGTGGGCTTTGTGTGAAAGCCGGATGCGTGATGGAAGGTTATTTAAAAGGATTTGTTTGCATCACATGTTGGTTTAACAGTTAGTGTATGTACTAATAGTAGCTTATTAAATTATGTTTTTTGTGAAGTTAATTTACTAGTATTTTGATCGTAGTATTTTGATGTGAGATTATGTAATTATGGAAAACACTTTAAATATTTAGTGTTGAAGTGCATGAGGTAATGATATTAAAAGAAATAATTTTTTTTTTCTTTCTTTCTTTTTGATGTGTTGGGCAGTTGTGGAATTTGCTGATGCCATCCGTTAAGCTGGAATCTCGAATCACCAAGCAGTGGGGCAACATCGGCTTTCAAGGTGACGACCCAAAGACCGACTTTAGAGGGATGGGCATGCTTGGGTTGGTAAACCTCGTGTAAGTCTCAGAACATCAGAAATGTTTTCGCGCAAATAATCAAACTGAAAGTAAAGTATTTATACAGAGTTTTTTCCTTGCTTTTGAGAACACTATTTATATATATTTATGTTGTTTTTTTTTGTTTGTTTAAAAAAGGTTTTTCAGTGAGAAGTACACAAAAACAGCGAGACACGTCCTGTCCAATGCTAACCATCCCTCATTAGGGTAAACCCTTTTCAGCCCATTACTTATTTATTTTCCTTGAAGGCCTTCTAGTATTTTTCAGAGTTGAATGAAATATGTTGGTGTGTTTCTTCACACAGGTATTCTTACGCCATAGTGGGTATTAACCTGACCGAAATGGCGTACAGTTTACTGAGGAGCGGTGCTTTAAAGCCTCACTTTTACAACACTGTGGCAGGGAAACCACACATGCACCAATTTCACCAGCTTTACTGTGAGTCCAGTTATTATCCCTTAAACCCTACAAGTCCAGGTACATTAGTGGTTTTCAGTTATGTGTGAGCACTTCTTATTATGTTCCTATCATGTTGTATCCTTTATTTGGTTATGTCGCAGCTCACTCTCTTTACAGCAGCGTTTCCTGACATTTGGGCTATTTATTTGAGGCACAGCTGTATGACTGCCTGTGTTGTTCTGAATGACTGACTGCTAGGTGCTAGGAATGAACAGGGTGTACATCGCCTTTCACTGTTCCAGGTTCCCCCAAAAACCTGATGGACAAACACTATAGATAAAGGTTATAGCCGTCTTAGCATGGAATTAGTTATTAGCTGCAGATTATATCAATGTTATTTTAGATACTTTATTAATCCCATGAAAGGGAATTAAGCTCTGCAATTAACTCATCTGGAGCAGTGAGAACACGTGCACACACACAGGTGAAGCAGTGAGGGATTAGAGGTCGCGTTACTGGTAACGCTTTGTGTAATTAACATAATCATTAAGATAAGGTTGAATTGAGGACTTTTATTATTAGTATCATTTTTGGATCAAAATGTGTTTTTGATAGCTAGTTGTTTTGTTTATGCAAATGACCTTACCACTTTTATTAACAACCTCATTAAAATTCATATTCATGATTTTTAAATGCCCAATTTCTGCCCACTAAAATTTTTGTAAGGTGTTTTCGAATAATCTTAATTAGTTACATTTTTGTCTGAGTGACTTTAAATATTTTATATATTTATATTTCTCCTTATCTGCTACATTCCTTATTTTTCTTTATTTATTAGGAATATTTATTTGTTCATTAGATTATTTGTTAATTCCTTTATACTTAAACTCTCATGTTATACTGGAAATATGTATATTTTCATCATCAGGTGTTTTTTGTTACATCTTTCAAGTTCCAACCTGCTAAAATCCGTTTGATAGTTTGCATTATCCTGTTTGAAAAAGCCGCCATTTTGAGTCTGTTTTTCTCTCGTCGGTTCATATAAGGCAAGATAACAGCAAAAATAGCTATGCAGACATTAAACTACTAGATCCGATATAAACTAGTGGACTTCTGAATAAAGTAACACTAGGCATGTCTGCACACAATACTACATCACGTTTACATTCGTCACACAAGCTTCTGATTGTTTACAGAATTTGTTTGTGGGGAACAAAAACAATGTGTAACGCAAGGACTGTGTTTATTTGTTCTTTTTTCATGTGTCTCGTCCCACTTTTTGCAGTAAAGTGCAACCCAGCGCTTGTGAGGATTTATTAATTGTTTTTCTCCATAAAAAAAGGCTAATAAAGCATAGCACATTTGGATAGGAACAGACTTAAACTGTGCACGCAAGCTTTTATTAAGTTTGTGTTTAATTGCACTTTCAACAGCCGTGTGCTTCTAGCAGTGCATCATTTATTCACTAGAGGGGGTGCAATCTCACTAGAAGTCTCTCTGAGTAAGTTATAGTCCTGCTTACCCGAGACACAAAAGCAAAAAAAAAAAAAGACAACATCATGCCGTTTTATCTGCACAAAAAGTTCTGTTTACGGTCACAACCATGCACTCTGAGTGATATTTTCATGCAGCACGATTACCGACACTGTTTGATGGGAAGTTATTGAAAAATAATATTTAATTTTTAAAGAATAATTCTCTGCATGCTATCAATCATTATTAAAATAATAATAATAATAATAATAAAAACATATAGCGGCACTGTGGTGTAGTGGTTGTTAGCACGTCCACCTCACAGCAAGAATGTTCTGGGTTCGAGGCTCAGGCGTTTCTGTGCGGAGTTTGCATGTTCTCCCTGTGCTTGCGTAGGTTTCCGTTGGGTACTCTGGTTTCCTCCCACAATCCAGAGTCATGCAGATTAGCCTAATTGGCTGTTCCAGATCGCCGGAAGGTGTGGATGTGAGTGTAAATGGTTGTGTGTGTCACCCTGTGATGGTCTGGTGAGCTGTTCAGGGTGTACCCTGCCTTTTCCTAGTTTCGGCTGAGATAGACTCCAGCCTCTCCATGACTCAGGTGGGATTAAGCAAATGAGTGACTGAGCAGAAATTTAAGTATGTTGCGTTTTGATGGCGAATTTTACAGTGCTATGCTATAAAAACTTTTTAATCATATACTGATTTTAGAACAAACATCAGCGAATATCTCTGAGAGTATTTTGTTGTTTATGTTTATAAAAGTATATTAGAAACCTGTTTTTGTGTTGTTATTTTATTGTTTGTTTCATTCTCCCCTCAGGTTATCTAGCCTACGAGTTTGATAAGTTCTGGGTGGGGGAGAAGCCTGCAAGCATCATGGAGTTTAACATCTACAGAGAGAAGTTCCACGACAAGGTGAAAGGGTTCCTTCTGGATCCGGAGGTCTCTCTCATCTTAAAGACTGAATCTAAAAGCTACCCAGATCCCTGAGAGTTTTGTGCTTTCTGACCGATTTAAAAAACAAAAAAAGCAGATGACTAATCAATAGCTTTTAAACCCACCCCTCTCCTTATGCTCCTTGTTTTTAAACACAGTCACAAGTAGCAGATTTATAAACCTGAGCACAATACCGTAGACCCAAGTTGTACCGCCACGTACTGTAAAATCTCTATTTTGGACAGACGTAAAATTAACAATTCTTTTCATACTTGAAATCAGAGTTTTATTTATGCTTCCTGTTGGTTATCTCAGTGTTCATCTCAGGAGTTTGATATTTATGATAAAAGGAAAATCATATATATGATAAAAATGAAGATTATGTTAAATTGTCTTGCAAATGGGCAATTCTGTTTGCTATTGCATGTTTTAATGCTTTTCATTTGCTAATACATTTAGCCTTTGGAACACTAGCTTAGCTTTGTAACAGACATTAATGGTATTGTTGGTGTCTGTGTGTGTGTGTGTGTGTGTGTGTGTGTGTGTGCGCGCGAGTGAGTGAGAGATGTTATTCTGTAAGCAGTAGCAGTGACAATATCTGTACGGTACTCGTGTTCAAGTTAAAGTCACAGTGTGGTTTAAAATGAAAGCTTGGTGTCTGCTAACCAATAAGGGAATCTTATAGCATTTGACTTAGCATTGCGTGCACCCTTTCCCGCAAAGAAAAGATATAATTTAGCATTTTCATTACAATTTTTTATTAACAGGCACCAAATAATATAACGACAAACAAAGCTCAGTGTGGAGCTACTGCTGCATTAGGGTTGAATCAGAACTTCGTCCCTTTATATATTCAACAGTATAACATAGATTGGAAGAAAGAATACAAGAAAACCTGCTTGAAAGCTGGGCGGCACGGTGGCATAGTGGCCAGCACGTCCGCCTCACAGCAAGAACGTCTTGTGTTCATGTCCCTGGCTTGGGCTTTTCTGTGTGGAGTTTGCATGTTCTCCCCGTTCTTGCCTGGGTTTACTCTTTGTAATCCGGTTTCCTCCCACAGTCCAAAGACATTTTAGCTCCTGTTGTTCTCATCAGAACTTGGGGGGAGGGGGGGACCCGGACAGTCCACACTCACCATTAATGTAGTGATATCTTTCATTGCTTATTGGTTATATTTGTCTCAGTACTACAGTAGAAAACTAAATAACTGTGAACACCTAACCTGTTATTGGCTATATTTGTGTTGTACAGGTAATTTGTGAATGAAACATAATTTGGTCAAACTATTTCTCTGAGCCTGTTAAACTAAAGGAAGTAGTGTGATGTAAGTAATATCCATTGTGTTATAGTTGCTTCATACAGCTGGCTATGTGGCTAATATGAATAAATACCTTATTAAATAAATAAATAAATAGAAAGTTAAGTGTTGTTTTGTGTTTAACTTGGAGGTGAAATGCTGTGGTTTGAGGTTAAGGAAGGGTAAGTAGCGGTAAGTAGCCTGTAATAGAAACCCAAATAAAAACAACACACTGCAAGTTGTAAAGCATTCAGTGTGCTTTACTTAAATATGCATTTCAGGTTGTTTGCCGTCATGACTTATGTTGTGGTATATGAATTTTTCCTGTAAGCTTGCAGCAGTAAACATAACAGTAAACAGTTCAACATACATAAATTAAAAATATATTATCCTTTTTTAAACAAAGGATTAATTAGTATTAATAATAATTAGAAAAATATAGATGGTTTGGGGGTAGTGTTGTGTGTAAAGCCACAGTGAGTATTTTAGTGGGGGGAAAAAAGAAGCAAAGTGCAGAATGTGGCTTTTCATAATCTACCAGCTTGGGCAACACCACGGGACCTGAACATCATTAAGCATTACACTCACACACCCATGCAAATACACACACAGCAGGAGAGAACTTCTAATTATCATGCCGTAAACATGAACTGGCTACGCTTTCAAATCTCTCACAACGCTGTGTAGAGCAAAGCTCAAGGGTGAGCCGCCTTTGTCTTTTCCATTTCTTCAGACTAATAAATATTCAGCCGCCTGCTTTCTTCTGATTTTTGGCAATCAGTGTTCTTTTAAAAGCACAAATGGCAGCTTGTTTAGGGAGTCAGTGCATTAAACAAAGAGCCACAGTCTTTTTTTTTGTTTTGGGGTTTTTTTTTGTCTATATGGTGGCGATTTCCATCTTCTTTTTAGAGGCCATCATGGCTCTCTTCAGCTGCTCGAATGATACGAACATGACGATATTCCATGATCCCAGTCTGAGGAAGGAAGGCACAAATCTAGAAGAAAATAAAGTGTTTTTAAATATTAAAAAATATGAACTTTCAGACACACACTTCTTTAATATGTAGCCAGTGCAAAACTAAAGAAGCACAGTGATCTGTAGTAAACTGACTACATACTTGCTTTAATAGTAATAATAATAATAATAATATATAAAAGCTCCAAAGTGGTTAATAGAAGTGTTTTATTACTTGACTGATTTATAGACTGATTGATGGACAGACTCAGTTGAGTGAGAGTGTGTGTGAGAATTTTTCTTACCCTTTGTAGAAAGCTGTAGGTCCTTCTTTGGTCATCATGGTCCACGCACAGTGAACGGCACTTTTGTACTGACCAGGAGGAGAGTTCATGTAGCGAGTCTTCACCACGTCTACAGGAGATGCGATGACTGTGGTGATGAATCCAGCGCCAAATGCAGAGACGAAATGACACGGCAGGTTATCTGTAACAATATAGATTCGTAACTGATGAGGTTGTGATGTAGTAGTAGTAGTAGTAGTAGTAGTAGTAGTAGTAGTAGTAGTAGTAGTAATTATAAAAATCATTTTAAAAAAACGCACACCAGCAAGCAGTACCAGAGTCAACTGTATATCTTTTGAGAAATCAGGTTGTAGGTCTGGGTGCAAGCACCAGTAGGGTGATAATAGTCTTGTTGGTGATTATTTAAGCTGAGAAGTTACGAGAAAGAGACCAAGTTGATGAATGTTGACAAAAGGACGCCTAACCATCATTCCCCTATGTGCTTGTCGAACATCCTGGAACTCTGATAATAAGCTCCACTCTTTCAGGAAGGCTTTCCAATAGACTTAAAGATATGATCGTGTGGGATTAGTGCGGGGTGGCGCTGATGTTGAAGTGTGTTTTGTGCACATATGCATTGTCATGCTGGTAAAGGGTTCTGAAGGAAAATTGTAATGCTGCAGCATTTAAAGACATTCTATACAACTGTACTTTCGTCTTTGTTGTGTGAACAACACTTATATGGATGTGATGGTCCGGAGTGCACAAACATCCGGTCATATCATGTGCATTGGCATGGACGGCTCTCGTTTTAACTGTGGCTGAAAGGAGCCATGTATTACAAGCAGCTTCTTTCTCCTCCTCTGGATTTGAAAGTGAAGTCAAAAACCTTCAGCACTGTTAAGGCAATCTTTATTCCATCTTTATTACTGATGATGATAAAGGTTATCTAGATAGCAAGCTAGGCTAGGTGGTTAGCTAATACTAGCCAAGACTGTATGACCTGCACTTGAACTTTTTTTTACTGATGCGTTACATCTCTAGGGTTCTGTGAAAAAGCCTGTGGTTTGGGACATCAGTGTTACTGAGTTGGTTATATGGCTTGTGGTTCGTTAAAATAAGACACACTCAACTCATGCTGTTATTGATCAAAGATTACGTTCTCTGAAAACATATTACTCTACAATATTGTTGAGAAATTGCAGAAAATCTATATATTGAAGCACTGTAGTAATTGAACAAAGACCCTGTAATATTGCAAAATGAAACCCATGCATCTCATGCAATGCCTTATTTGGCTTTTTTTTTTTAATCTAATGAAACTATACATCATTTAGAATTTATTGGAATATTCAGTAGGGAGTCATTTCTGGAACTGTGGATGTTGTAACACCTTTATGCTGACATCGCCAAACATGTAAAGCCTGGTGACGCCCGTGCTATCCATTTCCCCACTTTCGGTAGGCAAATATTAACGAATAGAAAATCCACGCTTGGCTTTCTCTGTGTGATGTTATATAATCTAAGCGGTTGCACAACATTGCATTACTATGAAGCTGATTACACTGAATATATTGCGTCTGAGGTTCATCACACCACGGGCCCTGTCTGATTAATATTCACCAATACCTGGCAAATAATCTGTTACTTAACAGAGCATCTGAAAACAACACACTGTTTCATAGTGAACTACTTAAGATGCACTTCATCATTCCACTTTTGTTGGCCTTTTAAATAAATAATTTTAATTAACATTTAGACTAACATAAGTTTTTCCATAGTTTACTTTATGGTTTATTTGTTTTATCTTTTTAACTCTCTTTAAGAATTTAAGTGTACAGTATATTACACATAAACATTTAAAAAAGCAAAGTAAAATTAGATTTTTATACTTTATATTTACACATTTTACCACGATAGAGTCGGGTCAGGTGAGAACTGCACTTCGAGCCAAACTAAGCAATGTACAGCTAACAGCGTCTGATCAGCCTACTCATTAAGTGTATACTGAATAGGGAAATCATGCTCAGTAAAGGAGTTTTAGTATAATACATAGCAGCAAAAGAAAAACTAAATAAAGCAAGATTTGTGCTCCAAGTAACAGTGAAAAACTGTTTATCATTTTAATTTAAGTAGTATTCACTTGGAATAGTGTCTTTTGTGATTCCGAGAATAGCGGACCAAACAGATTGTTCTGTTCCCGTGCAGTACAAGGATGAGCTGAAAAGTTCACAGGCTGTTGAATTTGACCAAACGGATAATTTTCTAATATAGTCTCTCCTGCGCTATACATACTTCTTCTATCAGTGTTGCAATTGTTTGATCCCTTTGGTATAGAAGTGCTCAAGTTGCATTGCTCTGGCATTACTCCTTCAATTCAGTCTAATAGATATTATCCACCGCAAAAATTTGGGTCCATGCTTAAGTCAATTAAAATGAAAAACAAACCAGAGACCTCTCGAATTAGTTTGCTTTTAATATGTAGTATTTGCGTTAAACTATTATTCATTGTTTCTCCAAAGGAGAGTTGAATATATATATATATATATATATACACACACACACACACAAGTATTTGGATTTTCTTTTGCTCTGTAGCTTATTTAACAGTAAAATTATTTTGAATGAATGAAATTCAGATGAATTGATACCTAAATGTTATCATGATATCATCGTGTAACCTAATTTCTAACCTGATCAGTTTTATAACATACAGGTTAAAAGTCCAACTGATAAAGGCTACCTTATAAACTGTATAGAGTTTGTCTCTGTAAAGAACGACTAAAAGGCTTTGTGGAGTCTTGTGAATGGAGCAATAAAAGTTGTTCTCTTTCTCCCACGGTGTCAAGACATTTTTTTTTTATCAGTGGGATAGATAGAGAACGGGAGGTGTGCACATTTTCATCCTATCAGTGTTCGACATGATGCTGTCGTTGGATTTTGGCCTATTAAACTGGCCTTAACTGGAATCAGCTGCTTTGTTCTGTGTGTGTTCTGAACAGTGACCGGGTGGGAGGTTAATCTGATGTCAGATTAGCACTGGGAATAGTATGTGAATGAAGAATAATGCTAAATTGCTAATAGTGAAAGGCGTCCTATATCAGTTTAGTTCTTAGCATTTTTGTCCAATAAGCATTTCAACATTTTTGAGTAAAAAAAAAAATTAAGCACACATACCTGACATCAACTTGTGTCCAAGAATGGCTTCTTTGATAAGATCATAAGACACGAGCTCTGTGCAGTTGACCAAGGCATTCCTTGTGATGTTGGGTAACGTTCCTGAAAGACAATTACATGAATTATTAGGATTTGTTTTTTATTTATTAGACATTTAATTAGTATAATGCAAGATTTTAACAGTAATTTTGAATTTCCTGCAAGCCACTTCTCAAAGAAATACAATAAGTGCACCTATCCTTTATCTATTTGACGTCACCAGTCTGTTACACAGACACAAACAGACAGTTTACCTAATATGGATGTCTTTGGATTGTGGGAGGAAAACGAAATACCCGGAGGAAACCCACACAAGCATTGGGAGGACTGGCAAACTTCATGCATAAAGGCACTTGGCCAAGATTTGAAACCAGACCCATACCCCTGAAATGTGACAGTGCTCTGAGCTACCATGCTGCCCAAAGTAAAAAATACATGTGTGAATTGGGAAGTGTTTACTGTTAAAATTGTTAATCCAGAAATAAGACAAATGCTAGAAATGAATAAATTTGGTAAAAAAAAATCAGGACACCTTTCGCCTGTTAAGAAAACAGGGACGGCCAAATTCTTCCTAATGAAAGGTCAAAAATTTATCGGCATGGAGGGCCACGAGCCAAAAAAAAGAACGTTGATGTTGCATGAAATTACATTACATAAAAGTATTTTATATTTTATATGAGATTAACTTTAAAACGCTGGCAGCGGGACTTTATCAGGTGGCCATGCTGTATAAAAACAGCATTCAAGTTTCATTTTAAATCCTTTATTGTTGGTGTAAAACAAAACTGTTGTATGTCTGAATTCATGCTTTAGACAATAGTAACATATTAACTGTTATTAACCAACAGCTGCCTTTGGACTCTGATTGAGGAGTTTTGAGTAAACAAGTTAGTTTTTACTGGGTTTAATTTTTGATCATGAATTTAGGCTTTCAGAAAATAATGTCTGCACTAATATATTATTTAAGCTGATGAGAGGCTTGGTAATGACTTGCTAAGTGTGGTATCATGAGGGGAAAAAGCATGCTCTGCAGAAACGCCAGAACTAGGACTGAGAAAGTTTTACTTCTCACTTACACCGGTCAGCATTAGAACACTGACATTCTGTGAAGCTGCCTTTGCATCTCAGATAAATCCACAGACCTTTCCAGAGTCCACGCATTCCCTCCTGATGGAAGATCTGTCTGTAGGCTTGCATGGTCCCGTTGTAGCGGCGTGCGACTCCATGTAGGTTCATCTGGGCCTGGAAACGCACTTTCACCACATCTGTGGGCTGAGCCATGGAAACAGCCATCGCCCCTGTAGTGCAGCCAGCCAGGATCCGTATACCTATGTTAGCGTCTGTAGATGGAAGAAATGACCTTAAAGATAATTTTCTGCATGGTAGATTTCTTTATAAATAATGAAGATGAAAAAAAATCTGTGATATTTGTGATGTGATCCAGAAACTACAGAAATATTGCATACCTTTATTACCTTTGCACAGTTTTAGAAAATGATTCAACATCATGAAACTAGTATGTCTTTAATCTCACTTACTGTCTTTGCCTCCTGTGTAGAAGCTCTTGACGCTGTCGTAGAGGCCTATTCGTATAGAGGCAAAGGCCATCTGTCTCTGCAGGCCGGCTACCAGTCCGTTATAGAGCGACCGTGGCCCCTCCGTCCGCACCATGGTGCTGATCGTACCAAACACACCTCGATAACGGATGTTCTTGGCAGCTTCTACTGCCTTCTCTCCCTGGATCTGAAATGGGAATAAAAAGAATCTTCAGAAATTTAGGTAAATATTGAACATAGACAGTGAGTTAGCAAGTAGCTTAGAACATTTTTTCTAAGGTTGTAGCCTCAGCAGAATGTAATATTGTCATTTGTGCGTTTTAACCTGAAAGGTTACACACCTTGACCCGATACACAAAGTGCCTCATTGATGCTAAGCAGTTAATGATGCACTTTACAAATCAATACAGGTTCAAAAGGTTGAAATGTCATGACAATGTTCAAGTGCGCAGGATATTTTAGCAAATGTAACAGGATAAGCTTCGATCTATATACTCCAGTAAAAATCTGTGTGTGCATGTTTGTACCTGTAGACGGACTTTAGCTGTGTCCAGAGGGAAGGTGACAAGGTCAGCAATACAGGCGGCTGTACCCGCACTCAGTACCTTCACTCCCAGAGGAGGAGGAACATCAGATGGCTTCAATCCCACCATTATAACAGCTACAGACAGAGAAAAGAAACGATGGTCAGTCAGTTGTATGCAGTCCGAATTTTCAGGCAGGGATAATACAATACCACTGTGTTTTTAATCGTACTGAATAAATGTTCATGTTGCATCTCTAGTCATTAAGATCCTGGGTCACTGGGTCACCAATCCGATGTTAAGATGGGACAGATTTGTGCAAATGTCAACATTTCCCAGGTGTGATCATAAGGTGTAACATACATTAAAATGTTACATACACAGAAGAAATTCAAAGATCTATTATCCAGGAAAAAGTAAAAATATGGAATGGTTTAGTGAGTGAAGAAATTAAAAATATGTGAACACTATGCCTGAAAGGTTAAATGCTGTAATCAAAGTAAAGGGAGGCCGCATTATATACTATATATCTTTCTCAAAAATAGAGACTCTTATTGTTTTTATTACTATATATTGTTATTTGCTTACTTTCTCATCAATTCTCATCAATATGATCCAATATTACATTAAATAAATACTTGATTAGTACTTGGTGTCTGATGTACTGCATGTTTTAATTTCTTCACTCTACACCATTCCATATGGTTTGAAGTTCATCCTATGCAAAAGTCAATAAAATAAAATTTGCGACACCTTTCAATTTTTCTGAAAAAGAGGTTTTGTTTATTTAGGCATTTCTATTTATAAAATAAGAAAAAATATTCGCAAACAGAACAAAACAATTTCCTAGTCTGGATCCAGAAATGAGAATTATTAATAGTTTTAGACTTCCCGCAGTGTGCTACTGTCTCTGTTATATTTTCTAAGTGCACATACTCTAAACTCATTATAATCTCATTCTAAAATATAAGTTTTGGCCCTGCGTTGGCCTGACAAGCTGTCAGGGTGTACTCTGCCCCCGCCCAGAGTCGACTGAGATGGGCGCCAGCCTCCCCATGACCCTAATTAGGATTAAGTGGTTTAGAAAATGAATGAATGAATGAATAGAATTTCTTCATTGTAACACAGAAGATCTATAGTTTGAGTGAATGCATCAGGAATTGAGAAATAAACGGTGATTGATTGTCTTAGGATCATCAAAGTGATATAATTAAATGTGAAATACCAAAATCATTTTCATAACAAATTAAAATTTGCATAAAAACTAAATAATGTGCAAATAATATTTTGGATATCCATCCATATGCATGCATTTCTCAGAATAATAATAAGAAACAAACAGAAAAAAAAACAATTGTTAAGCATATTAATTATAATTGTTACACACACACACACACAAATATATATATATATATATATATATATATATATATATATATATATATATAAAATATGATTATTATTATTATTATTATTATTATTATTATCATCATTATTATTATCATCATCGTCGTCATCATCTTTTTAGGCTCGGTCTGGGGTTTGGGTTGTTGGAGCAGCAGCCTAAGCATTGAGGTTCAGATGTCCCTTAATTATTATTATTATTTTTTTTTAATTTAGATATTATTAGTTCAAATAAGAGCAATTAAGAGGTGCATTTCATTCAGCCTTTTAGACCTTTTGTATGTATGATGCCTGAATATATTTTCTATAAATATTTATAACTTATATTATTTATATATATTTATTAATTATACACAAAAATGTTAAATACATTTATATAAAAGAATTACGGTACTAAATCTATTTGTGAGAAGTGTAAGACTGGATGGTGACTATATACCGGTGTTGGAATCCAGACCAGATTTAAACCTGGTTGAGGAGGACTGATAATCTAGACAAGGTGAAAAATGTGGTGCTACTTACATTCTGTGCCTCGCCCTCAGGTAATCCCTTTGGAGATGATGGTAATTCTGTGCCTGGAGCAGATAGTTTGGATTAAACCTGGAGAAAGAACGATTAATCTCTCCCTCTTTATATAATCCATCATTTCTGCAGACACTCGGAGAGGCGTTTCTCTGCAGTCATAGCTGAACTCAAAGTCCACTCACAAACAAAGTGTCAATGTCCACTTCAGTGCCAGCTCAGATACACACACACACACACACACACATACAAGGTAAAACCACCTTTCTCTAGGACTTTGGAAGAGCGTCACTATTTTAGCAGATAAACCGCTGACTTTTACTGGAGTATGATATATTTTTTTCATAATAAATAGATTTGTTATAAGATGTTTGTTTTATAGTGTGTCAAAAAGGATACCAGTGAACAGTTCTACGAAGGTTAAAGGTTATTCCTGCCTGTTTTTTTTAACTCAATTGTGCTGAGTGTTTGTATTGACCTTTTCCAACAGGGCAGGAGGCTCGACTGAGCTCTCAGCCAATCACTGCTCAGCTCTCAGAACAAGCACTTTTGGCTTTGAAATGATGACTCGATGCCCGGTGGAGTGATGTTTATTGCGTATGAGCAATAAGTCCTCGAAAGAGGTTGTGTGGGTGGTGCGAGTATCTGAGTATCTGGTACTTTATTTGTGTCTCAAAAATGTATTCCCCAACACAACCCATTTCTATAGCATTTTATTTTACTTTTAATTAATTTCATCACCTAAAATCAATTCATAAAAGCAGTTAATACAGTTTTATTGGTAAAACCTTCCAGGCGTATACATTTTTAGGCAGCACAGTTCCTGATATGTAACTTTTAATAGTAAGAATCCTTTTCTATTTTTACACTTTTTTAATAAGCAAAAAATTCCTGTTCAAACTTGTCCACTCACTCATTTGCCAAACTGCTTAATCCTATTAGGGTTTCGGGAAGGCTGGAGCCCATCCCAACACTGGGTGAAAGCGGGGTACACCTTAAACAGCTCGCCAGACCATCGCAGGGCCAACACACACACAATTGTTCACAGTGACACCTAGGGGCAATTTGGAACAGCCGATTAGCCTAATAATACAGTATTTAGAGGGAATACAAGAGGAAACCCACAGACATACAAAACGCACACAAACCCACAGAAACGCCCAAGCCCCGGGACTCGAACCCAAGACCTTCTAGCTGTAAGGCGGTCATGCACCACTGTGCCACCCTCTGTTTGAAGTAAAACTCATAACACAGACCTCGAACTCAAAAACAGGACAGTCTCTTTAACCCTGAGTTCAGCAAGCATTTTCAAATGTTCCTGCTCACAGCATCAGCATGAAAAATGACATTTAACTTGTAAATTATTTTAATTATATAAATATTTTCTTCAGGTCAGTCAGTATACAGACATATTTGTATCACATATATATA
>JAOUQZ010000039.1:25748424-25770717 GCA_028564935.1 Neosilurus hyrtlii
CTTATTTTGGACCGTCCTGCTGAAGTAAGGGTAGGTCTTATTATCGGGGTAGGTCTTATTATCGGGGAAACACGGTAGATTCTATTCATTCATTCATCTTCAGCTTCATCCTGGTCAGTGTTGCGGTGGATTCAGGGCCTATGCCAGGAACATTGAAGGCAAGGCACGGATATTGCCTGGATGGGATGACATACATAAAGACCCATTCACCCACCAATTCGCCCACCAATTGAGGCACCTATTCACACCCCATGGATCAATATAAAAATAGCATCAAAAACAACATCCTGGAGCTGTGTGGTGCCAGTGCTCCCCATTTCACCATGAATACAAAGTTACATAAATATTAATAAGAATAAGAACTAATTAGGGTGCCTCCCCACCACCCTAATTAGGATTAAGCGGTTCCGAAAATGAATGATGAATGAATGTATGTCTTTGGACTATGGGATGAAACTAAAGCACCTAGAGGAAACCCAAGCGGGCATGGGGAGGATGAGGACCAGGTCCTCATCGTTCGGATGGACAAAGAAGAAAGCAGGAGAAGATATTTTTATAGGGTTTTTTTTTCTTTCCCTCACTCCTTAACGTCTTAAGTGCTTCAGAGCAGTCCATCATTCACTGCAGCACACCTCAACCCGAAAGATCAAAGCTTAAAAAAGCTCCAGTTAAGTAATCACAGAGGATTGTGAGACAAAACCCTGACCTGACTCTGGACACTGATAAGAAAACCCAGGCAAGCATGTTGGCCTCTTTACTTTTGTACTTCACACTGGCATTCCTGAATGATTTATCAGACTCCCTCCATTAATTTGATTATATATACAGCGAATGGTAGAGCAGCCTTGAGTGATGACCATTCTTCAAAACAAAAAGCACCCCACCCACACACAAAATATTGAAACGAAGTTCTGTGTTAGCATTGTCTGAAACAAGTCCGAATCTAATCATTGGCTATCTTCTACCTCGGTAAATAAGCACGCATGCAAGAATAGCTCATTAACGTCCACACACACACACACACACACACACACACACACACACACACACACACACACACAGGGCTAAGGCAATGATTCAGCAGGAATGTTTTGCTCCGTGTCTGTCTGCACACACCGTAAGTCCTATCCAACAGCATACACAGTCTGATGATTCACAGAGATACACTCAGATGACACAGTCACACAAGATATTTAAGTGTTTTTAAAGAAACAAGACATCTCACAAGGTTTACATATAAACATCAAACTTCATCTAACCAATCACTGTTCAGGATAACAGCCGTCACCTCACATGCTAATCACCGGACTTGAAGATATAAAGAAATGTTTCCCAATCCTAAATACTTCCCAAATAATTAACATTGCTTTTATTTTTTTTTCTCGTACAACACTCCTTGATTTACCTCGAGCTCTGTCTGTGATTCAAGCCAGGGAAAGGGTAGAAGGTTAATCCCACAATGCACTGCTGAGTACATCAGGATAAGGATTGGGCAACACTGGGGAGCCTTAGATTGGCTTCATTTGTGCTCAGGACTCAAGCCTGAGTAATTTTACAGTTATGTAATTCGTGTATTAAGTAAGAGATGGTTCTAGAAGACCTTCATGATTATAATTTTTTAAAAAATGGATTAATCTAGAACACTCATAGGTCGTTGTTCATGTATTCATTTGCCGGATCACTTAATCCTATTGGAGCCCATCTCAGCCGACATTGGACAAAGGCAGTACACCCTGAACAGCTTGCCATTCCATCACAGGGCCAAAACACTCACAACCATTCACACTCACACCTTCGGCCAATTTGGAACAGCCAGGACTGTGGGAAGAAACCAGTGCACCCGGAGGAAACCCAGGTTTTTTTTTTTTATTCACACGTAAACACCCTCGCTCACACCCAATACTCTGCCGCCCCCATAACCCATTAACTCACTGATTTGCCCAACTGCTTAATCCTATAATGGCCACAGGAAGGCTGGAGCCTCTCTCAGCCAACACTGAGCGAAGTTAGGGTACATCCTGAACAGCTCACCAGTGCATCACAAGGCCAACGCATGCACACAACCTAGGGTCATACACACTCAGACCTAGGGGCAATCTGTAACATCCAATTAGCTTAATGATCATGTCTTTGGACAGCAGGAGGACACCAACGTACCAGGAGGAAACATACAAAATCACAGGGAGAACATGTACACTCCACACAGAAACGCCCTCACTGAGCCCAGGACTCGGAACCAGGACCTTCTTGCTCTGAGGCGAATGTATTAATTACTACGCCACCGTCCCGCCAGCAAAACGCATTAAGAAAACTAATACTTCTTGAGGAACCTTTTTTTGTCCAAGAGTATAAAGTGATAATAACCTCGTAACTGATCACGACAGGTTACCCACTGCTGGTTATTCTCTTCTCAGCTTTCCGATATGAAAATGAAAAAGATCATATATCTCTAGAACCCTTAAATAAAGCCTTCATGAAAACGGAGCGAGTTTTAAACAGCGTCATTCACGTCACTTCTATCACTAAATGCCGCAATACGCTTTAACGTCTTTTTAGAATAACGTAAATAATATTATGACAAAACTCTGTCGTAAATCTCTATTGTATAAAACTTGCTTCCAAGAACAAAGAGCTATAAATCGTGAAGAAGTTCTAGATTTACCATTATCGCAACGTTATCGCAAAGTTAAGTTGAGGAAACTTTAAAGGGTGTACACTGCATGTGCATGATATTCTCTCATGATGTTCCATGTAAAGGTAACACGTGCCAAATAGTACGCCTGATAGTGAACGTGGTGATTTCTGGCATCCCAATGACCCATAATAAAGCAAACAGTGTCAGTCAGGTCGGATTTTCGGACCGGAGCAGCACAGAGGTGTATGCTATGTCAAAAATCACACATCACTCCATCTTTGCTATTACTTGGTTTTAGCCATCAATGGCTCAGCAGCCAGTTATTGTGTTCATGGTGAATTTTGTGTGTTTGAGAAGGGAACACACACAAAACTCGCTAAGTTTATGGTGGTGCTAGGTTATTCTGAGACAGTAATGGTTAGCATGTCCTCCTCACAGCAAAAAGGTCCTGGGTTTGAGTCCCCAGGCTCGACAAGGGCGTTTCTGTGGGATTCTCAAAAGTGGCTGAGTGGGTTTCCTCCAGGTACTCCGGTTTCCTCCCACAGTCCAAAAGACATGCATAATAGGCTTACTGGCTGTTCCAAACCAACCCTAGGTGTGAGTGTGAATGGTTATATGTGTCGCCCAGTGATGGTCTGGAGAGTTATTCAGGGTGTACCCTGCCTTCGCCCAGTGTCGGTTGAGTGAGTGAATGATACAATATTAGATGGGGGAAGGCGGCATTGCGGTGTAATGGTTAGCATGTCCTCCTCACAGCAAAACGGTCCTGGGTTCGAGTCCCCAGGCTCGACAAGGGCGTTTCTGTGGGATTCTCAAAAGTGGCTGAGTGGGTTTCCTCCAGGTACTCCGGTTTCCTCCCAGAGTCCAAAAGACATGCATAATAGGCTTACTGGCTGTTCCAAACCAACCCTAGGTATGAGTGTGAATGGTTATATGTGTCGCCCAGTGATGGTCTGGAGAGTTATTTAGGGTGTACCCTGCCTTCGCTCAGTGTCGGTTGAGATAGGCTCCAGCCTCCCCACGACCCTCATAGTAGGATTAAGCTGTTCGGAAAATGAGAGTGAGTGAGTGAGTGAGTATTAGATGGATGTTTGAACATCTTACCAGCTAATCCTCCTCCTCCTTCTCCATGTCCTTTCCTCTTCTGCAGGATGAAATAAGGGTTTGCGCGCTCGGTGACCCAAAGCGCACCGGCCAGCAACACCTCCTCCGGGTGGAGCCACATCTTCACCTTCACAGCCTGGCTGTATTTCCCTCACGAAGGCATTCACATCCGATCCGATCCGATTCGGGTCCGATCCGCGGTGCCTTCGTGCGCAGGCGGGCCGGAGCGGTTGCGCACTCGGAGCGACTCGGGCATTAAATTACACGATCTAAAAAAAAGACAGAAAAAAAAACAAAAAACAAAAAAGATCATATAAAACAGGATGGAGGGATGCGTTCATAAACCCATAAACAATACACATGTGGAGAAAACTGCAGATCCTTCCGAATTAAACACGCACATCTTTATAATGACCCGTGTATTTACATTCCATGCAGGAATAAAAAAAACAAAACAATCCGCCGAGTCTTTTGTTGATGATCAGGTGCACCATGGGTAATCGCTTATCCAGTTAGAGGAGCGAATTCTCAGTGCACGGAGCCAGATGAATGAATCGGAGGAGAAGGTGTTAAGCGTAGGCTGTTTACGGATCCATCGCTACAGACCTGCGCGTCCGGAACAAACCAAATAAACAATGCGCTTTTCTGCAGGAGGCGACGCGACGCGACGCGACTCTCTAGCGCCGCCACGGACACGCGCGTCACGACCCAAGCCACGCCCCCGCGAGTCAGCTCAATGGGCGGGGCTTCCACCATGCTTTATTATTAACACAATTAGATACAGTGTTTCAAGTTCAAGACTGTCGATTACATTATAACAGCACACAAACATAGCTTGTCACTATATATATATATATATATATATATATATATATATATATATATACACACACACACAAAATATTTATATGTCTTACATTTACATACAAACTATTAAATTAAGTTTCTCACTCAATCACCTGGTGGTAGGGTACTTGATTACTGATCCCAAGGTCAGGGGTTCAAGCCCCACTATCACCAGGATGTCATTGCTGCCCCTCCCAGTGCAGCTAACTGGGTTAGAAGATTCATGTAAAAGAACCATTGCTGATTTTCGTCAAGAGGAGGCTGCATAGCCGTCAGCGTGTTTCTGCCCTGCGATGGCCTGGTAAGCTGTCCGGGGTGTACTCTGCCCTCTAAGTTGGCTGAGATGGGCACCAGCCTCTCCACGCGACCCTGATTAAGTGCTTCAGAAAATGAATGAATGACTCACTCATTTGCTGGAGCCTATCTCAGCTGACACTGGGCGAAGACTGGGTACACCCTGAACAGCTCACCAGACCATTGCAGGGCAACACACACAACCATCCACACCTACGGGCAATTTCGAACAGCCAGTTAGGCTAATGTGCAAGTGTTTGGACTGTGGGAGGAAACCGGAGTATGTGGAGGAAACCACATTAGCACAGGAGGAACATGCAAACTGAACAAAAGCTAATTTTGTGTATGTGTGTATATATATTCAGCCGAAGGTGAATAATCATGGTAGAGTAGCCCACCTGCAAAACATCATACATAACAATAAACAACGCGATCTTTGTATCTATGATTGTTAGATGGATATTGGTGTTAAATAGGCTGGTTTCCCCAGAAACTGCTGATTTTCTGGGAATTTCACCCACAACAGTCTCGACAATGTAGCCAAAATTCTGTATATACCTGACTATCACATGGTGGGTCTTCCCCAAGTTGGGATGAGGTGTTCAATAAGTGCAAATGGTTGTGATGGTCAGAAACATTTGGCCATGTTTATAAATGTTTATTATCTGTTAATAACTGATATACAATGATATCTCAGTGCTGTAGAGTTCCTATAAGTTCTGTCTGAACATGAATGTGCTTGATTTAACATGGTATCATTTCTATAGTAACAGCGTATTCACAAGGCCTTGGTTAACTACAGCAAGAAAACCCTGGGTTCGAATCCTAACCTCAGCTTGGGTCTTTCTGTGTGGAGTTTGCATGTTCTCCCTGTGCTTGCATCGGTTTCCTCCAGGTACTCCAGTTTCCACCCATAGTCCAAAGACATGCACATTAGGCTAACTGGCTGTTCCAAATTGCCCCTAGGTGTGAGTGTGAGTGTGAATGGTTGTGTGTGTTGCCCTGCGATGGTCTGGGGAGCTGTTAAGGGTGTACCCCGCCTTCACCCTATGTCGGCTGAGATAGACACCAGCCTGCTCGTGGCCCCAGTAGGATTGTGCAGCTTGGCAAATGAAAGAGAAAGTGAGTGATTGTTCTGTGACTGTCCTGTGTCTGTGTCACATGTCTGTGCATTGGCTGTATAGAATGAACCCATCCAGTTTATTGTGGATGGTTGTCCCGTATCCATTCCGTGTCCATGCGTTGCTGTATAGAATTAACCCATCAACATTTTGGGTGGTTTTCCCGTGTCCAAACATCACTGAATTGATTCTGATTGGCTGTTATGTTGTCATTTTATGTTATGAAGTTGAGTTGCATGACAATGTTTGTCCAGGAAGCTGAAACCCCTCTAAGCATACCATAATAAATAAACACACTTGCACAGACCTTATACGAGCTCCACTTTTACACAATGCATAAATCAATATATCAATTTTCTTTTATCTCCTGTTATCTCTGAGCTTCTGAAGGTCCAGTGTTATAGAGATTATTTACATGTAAAAAGATCTGTTTATCTGGATTATGTTTTTAATAATGATGACATTATGATGGCATTTGTTGAAAACACTGACAACGCTACATCCCTTCTCTTTGGCTGGTTCCTAGCATCCGATAATGGTTCTACTTCAAACCCTGTTTAAAAAAGAAAAAAGATCAAAATATCAAAACAAATTCATCTAACCACCTATAACTGTCACAGAGAAACTGAAGCCCATCTCAGCCGACATTGGGCGAACAGCCCACCAGACCTTCATAAGGCTAACACACACACAACCATTCACACTCACATTCACACCTAGACACAATTTGGAACAGCCTACTAACCTAATGTAGGAGGAAACCAGAGTACCTTGAGGAAACCCACACAAGCAAGGGGGGCAAATATGCAAACTCCACCCAGAGACACCCTCGCCAAGTCCTTCTTGCTGTAAGACCCGAAATAAATTCAATATCATATTATATTACATAGTACGTTGACTGCTACACATTTATTCATGACATTTAGCATTTAACAGAAGGAGGAGGTGTAAAACTGCCCCCAGTGCGTGGTAAGAGGTTCATGTGACCAAAAGATCAGTGTGTTTTCCCTTATTGGTCAAAATCAGTGTGAATGAATCCAACTCTAAACCAGGTCTATATTTAAAAACACAAAGTGGTGTAGGAGTGCACAGCGGTTTTAGTGACTAAGCTCAGTGGGATGATGTAAAAACAGCTGGCCTACTTAGTCAATCTGTATCACCAGTGATGGATTTCTAAATGCAAGATTTTTTTTGGTTGGTCTACAGTACAAGACAAGACGAGGTTAGAGACGTTCCAGTGAGTCACTGTTGATTTCTGTCTGAAAGGAAAACTATTGCTCGCCTGAATATATCTACAAGGAATAATATTATTTGAATAATAAAGATTGCTGGGCAAGAGGAGAAACAAGCAGGGGGGAAATCGGTCAGAGGGCAACACTGTTATTTTGATCTTATGTTAATAATATCCTTGTGCATAACCATCACAGCGAGGTGTTATTCACAGGTGCAAGAGAAAAAGCCGAGGTGTTGGTTTGATGGTTTCACTGCTCGGTAAACGTGTTAGTTTTTCTATTACACACAGGTCTTTCCTGCCTGGGTGAAACAAGGGAAAATAACAAAGTGTGTGTGTGTGTGTGTGTGTGTGTGTGTGTGTGTGTGAGAGAGAGAGAGAGAGAGAGAGAGAGAGAGAGAGAGAGAGATCTAGGTATTCCTCATGTGGTGGGGACCAAAAACTGTTTACATGTTATGGGGTTTTTTTTGTCCTTATGGGGACCAAATTCAAGTCCCCATAATGTAAATCAATAAATTTTAAGGTGATTACAGGTTTTAAGGTAAGGGTAAGGTTAGGCTTAGGTGAAGGTTAGGCTCAGGGTTAGGATTAGGCAAGTAGTGGGTATGGTTGGGGTTAGGGTACATCTCCATGTTGGTCTATAGTCCCCTAAAGTTAAGAAATCCAGTGTGTGTGTGTGTGTGTGTGTGTTGTGGGTCTTACCACAGTGAGTAGGCGGAAAAAGGATGTTTATGTGTTAGAAGGTAAAGTGCATACCATTACACTGAGGCATTTTCTCTAAACTCTTCCATTATTATTAATAGTGCACCTATTTAAAGCCAGCACCGGCTTTTCACTTAAATACAGCGAGTCCAAACCCATCCTGCACATTCTTACACTGTTATCCAACATTAATAAAAATAAAGAATCAGGCAGCATAAAGGAATAACTGGCAGATTACAGATGCTGCTCCATGGGGAAGATGAAGGCTGTCTCATTGCAGAAGACTCGGTTTCACCCCACACACAGCTTGTGTTCTTTCCTACTTTGGTAGCTCCTGACAAATAAAAGTCTTTCCTTTGTTTGTTCAATTTCAGTAATCAGAAAGAACTCCGAGCCTATTCCTGGAACGGTGGGAAGAAGGAGACGAGATAGCCTAGCCAATCCACTCACCTGTATATATTTGGAAAGTGGGAGAAAATTAGACTAAAACTAACAGGAGGAAGAAGCAAAAAATGAACATGAACACTTTCTTTCTTTCTTTCTTTCTTTCTTTCTTTCTTTCTTTATTTGCATATAGGGGTATGGTAGCCTAGCGGTTAGCACTGTCACCTCACAGCAACAGGGCTTGGGGCACAAATCTCAATCAAGGGTCTGTCTGTGTAGAGTTCGTATGTTCTCACTGTGTTTGCGTGGGCATTGAAACTCACTCTTGTGTGGGCATTGAAACAGGACTCTTTGCCCTTTGGTGTAAAAGTGAGTGTGTATGGCTGTTTGTGTTTGTATTAGCCTACCTGTTCATGGTGTACCCCACCTCTTGCCCGAACTCAGCTGGGATCAGCTCCAGTTTCCCCAGTGACTCTTATCTGACAAATAAACAATTATGATCGGCGCCCATCTCAGCCATGCAGAGTACCCCCCGGACAGCTTGCCAGGCAATCGCAGGGCATAATTTCCTCTCATTTAATGCAAAAGTTCTCACTGCAATATGTCTGCATATTAATCAGCACCTATTAAAAGACTGCAAAAATACCCTGTTCATGATAAAATACTACTAATAATATATGAGGTGTTAAAAGTTTAATTTAAGCCTCGACTACTTTCTCTGAAAAAAGTGACTTTCTGTCTCATTTACATTCATTGCATTTGGCAGATATCCTTATCCAGAGTGACTTACATTTATTTATTTATTTTTTTAATACAACTGAGGGTTAAGGGCCTTGCTCACAAGCCCAGCAGTGGCACCTGAGGGGTACTGGGGCTTGAACCCCCAACCTTCAGATCAGTAATCCAGAGGCTTAACCACTCAATCACCACTGCTCTCAATTTAGAAAAGGTTATATGGTTGAAAAAGACATGCTTCCCCTAAAAACAGGTTTTTGATCTTTTACTTAATAGCAAGCCGGTGTTGGAAGATTCCTTTTAATCATCAATTTATAGTGACGCACTGTGAGTGGTGGCCGACTGAAAAGTCCACAGTGACAGCAAATATTCAAATGCCGACTGGATGAAAAAGATCAAATATGGCTGGGTTAAAGGCCGGCTGTGTCTCTCACTGTCTATGGTGAGGGGCATGTAAAAGAACCATTGCTGTCGGTTGTAAAGAGTAGGCCATTGGGTTGCTTGTTTCTGCCCTGCGATGGCCTGGTGAGTTGGCCAGTGTGCACTCTGCCCTCGTCCAGAGTCGGCTGAGATTTAAAAGTTAAAAGTCACCAACTGCTATGTGTTTGTATTGGTATAAATCTAAAAGGCTGTAAGGATCTATTATTCTATCAATTAATACAGTTTATTTATTGTATTTTTAAATTTAATCAATTTTTTGGTATTTTAAAAACATGTAACAAAGACTATATAAGCAATAGCTGGATTCCCTCTCAATGATGTTCTTTATTTATATTTATTAAGTAAATATTAGGGTGTAGGACCCCTATCATTTCTAACAACAGCTGAGCTGCCCCTGGCCTCCGCCGGGTACTTGCACAGCCCCCAGACCCCTGGCACACATTTTGTTATCACCTGATGCTGAAAGATTGCCTGCTATCAAAAAAATTAACGAGAACCCTGTATTATATATAAATTCTTACATGGGCTCATTATAAACTTGGTGGTCCTAATTGACCATTTCTACCATGGTCTAGAAATGATCCTGGATGTTGTGTTTTCTGTATCACGTGCAGCTCTGTTTGTAATGTTGAAGTGAAGAGTGAGTCACCTGGCAAGTGGTTTCTCGCATGCGAAAGCAAATTTATGTACGTTAAAAGTCCTGGGAAAAGGTGTTTCCAATTATATGACTGTTATATGTTTTTTTTTAAAGCACAAACCATTTTAGAAATTGTTTTAGAGTGTATTTTAGCACTCTCTTTCATCATATTAAAAACTAAAATAGGGATTAACAATCTCAGGTTAAAAGATAAAATACAGTATATTTCAGCTTACAGAAAGAAACTCCAAAGGAAACCACTGTATCATTTGCTGTGAATGTAGGAAGTAAAACAATGGTTTAGTTTTACTTTCTCATTTTTGGACGAAACCAAGATGTCCCCAGTAAAAGTGGTTGCCATAAAGATTATGGTAAATTTTCATTGAAGTTCAGAGACTGACTGAGTGGGGAATACTGACTAAAGCCCCTGGCAGGAGGGACAGTCCTCAGGAGTTTAGAATAAAAACGAAAACATTAATAAATAAATAAATAAAACATTTGAGTATCAGGCATGCTTATCAATCTGCAATCTCTGTACAAGACCCAGTCCACTTCTCAGCTTCCTTGGGGCTGCATAGGTCAAAGATATATCATTCAACCAATCTTTAAGATTTGGCTTCCCTACTTACATTGAAAGCATACGTCATTAATGGCTTTTTGACACCTTGCTCAGAGGGCGCCTTAAAAGGATGCTGGGAACAAGTGGCAGCCATGATGTACATGCAGACACTCTCTGAGCATTAAAGTATACAGGTGATACTTTAGGTGAAAAATTAAAATATTGTGCAAAAAGTTCATTTCAAAAAGTTAAAACCTGGTTCAATGACTGTGGGATTACTCTGCTGGATTGGCCAGCAAACTCTTCTGACCTGAACCCCGTAGAGAATCTATAGAGCATTGCCAAGAGAAAGATGAGAGACATGAGCATCCAGGTCTTCCTTGTCTTCTTTGCATGTAACAAGTCTATATAATTTATTAGTTTCATCTTTTAAGTTGAATTACTTAAATAAATGAACGTTTGCACGATATTCAAATTTCACCTGTATTACGAACACTGCCCCATATTGGCAACAATATTGGTCCCAAAATCGGGATCAGTACTAACTGCCTCTGGTAAAATAAAATGCTGTGCTTGTTTGGCTGGTTAAAGCTGCTTGCATATGAGCAATGGAAACAAGATGCCCCTGCAATTTTTGTCCACTTTCCTACATGCTTTCACAGTCATTCTCAAATTGTTTGCAAGCCAGGAACGAGAGGAGCAACACGCAAGCAAACTTCTGGAGAAGAACCACCCATCTGCCACTTGTTCTTCTCGAGTCTCATGCACTTCCTATCCAATGATGCATTCAGGTTCTAGCATTTGGGTTAAATACAGCTGTTTTCTCTTGTGTGTAGATGTTGGGGAGATGGGAGACAGGGTCACTGAAAGATATTTACGGTGGTGAACCCTATCAAGTAGTTTCCTCACTTACAAATCTTTCCACCACCCTTCTCTGATCTCTGATCTAACCACTATCTAATATCTTATCTACCACAAAAACCTGTAAAATGATCTGATTACCCAGATGCTCACATGTAAACAACCTGGAACAAGATGTACTGGAACAACTTGCGCCACCTCAAAAAGTGGACCAAGTTGTGTCCATTGGTGTCAACTTGTTCAGGAACAAATTGTTTTTACATAGGTAGTTGTGCCGGGGCAAGTCGTTCTGGGGCATGTGCCCGGGCTTTACACTTGCTAATGCTAACAGCTCAGGTACAAGATATATGCAAAATTTGTAGAAAGTTCTTGAAGAGGAAGAGCGGGATGGGGTCAGCAGTGACTCATTATCATTTAAAAGAACATACCGTCCAGACATTTCATGAAGACCACAGATAATGTTGTCAACTTTTGGGAAGGGGGTGTAATATGCCTATTTTAAAACATAGAGACCTTATTTTAACCTGGGACACGTTTGTTGTTAAACAATTGACAAACACAAAAACTAGGTCACTTTGGTCAGAACCCTACTGTAATGGAAGACTGGATGAGTAATACCAGACCATGCCAGACTACAATCAGGCAGAGCTTCCATTTTGAGTCTGAAGTAAGTATATACGTATGAGCTTTCAGCCACAAAGCCACGGTGCCCATACTGACTTCGATATTTAAATGTACAGCTATACACTGGGGAAATACAGATCATGGTTAATCAGACTGGGGAAGTACCGCATTGACCTAAATCTGTATCGGCATCACTGATCAACATTACCACCTGAATGATAACTTTAAAGACAAAGACGAGCCACTTAACTGTTCTTTCACAGCCGACTGTTTGTTCTTAATCACTCAACAACAGCAGGACATGATACCTACGCTTCATGTCTTTCATCTAAGGGACCAAAATATACAAAATATTTTATATTTATTTGAAATTTATATTTAAAATATACAACATGTACTATATGTAAACATATAGGTATACTGCCAAATCTCACAAACACTCAGTAAATGGTAATATACTTAAAATGTATATTACTACAAATAGATATTTACAATAGATAGCGTGGTGGTGTAGTGGTTATCACATCCGCCTCAAAGAGAGAAGGTCCAGGGTTTGAGTCCCAGGCGTAATGGGAGGACAGTTGTGTGTATGTTACATGCACTTCCTGTGTTTGAATGGGTTTCCTCCATAACTCTGTTTCCTCCCACAGTCATGCACATTAGGCTAATAGTAGGATTAAGAGGTTCAGCATATGAGTGAGTGAGAAGGTGAGTGAGGTATTTACAACTATTCACATTATGAAAGAATAGTGTCCAAGGATTATTCATACTGTATAATTCACAGAGTGAATAAACAAAGCAGACCCAGTGTGACTCACTGAATTGAAAACAGACAACCTCAACCTTATATTTTCTTTCTTTTTCTATTTTTCTTTCTTTTTTTAAATAAAGCTTTCAACAACTTTGAAAAAAAAGGTGAATCCAAACATTAGATAATACTATCTGAACCCACTGAAAGATGAGGTGATAAAGCAAGTCAAGTTTTCTTAAGATTTATATAACCATCACACTACAGTCCTAACGCTGCCTTTTACTGTTGCAGGTTATAATATATACTGTACCGTGGAAAACCTTTAGGCACTTGCAAAGAAATGCTGTACAGTAAACATGCTTTATATTTACATATGAATATTCGTTGATGCATTTTCTGAAGCACTTAATCCTAATTAGGGTCTTGGGGAGGCTGGCGCCCATCTCAGCTAACTCTGGGCAAGGGTAGAGTACACCCTGGACAGCTCGCCAGACCATCACAGGGCAGAAACACGCTGACGGCAAACCAGTAGCCTACTGTTTATGATCGACAGCAATGGTTCTTTTACATTCCCCTCACCACAGACAGTGAGACACATGGTTGGCCTTTGATAACCCAGTTAGCTGCACTAACAATAACAACTATCACGCGAAATCGTGATAAATGAAAGAAAGTCTGTATTTGGTGTTACGACCCTTTCTTTCAAAAATATAGTATATTCTCAGGTACTTGCAGAACCAGCCACAGTACTTAGATTTTGACCGTCAGTCAGTTAGACCTCAGCAGTCTTCATTATGTTTTGTCTGTAGACTGTTACGAAACTTTTTTTTTGTGTAACAGTTAATTCTGGGCTGGAAAAACGAATGTTTGGAAATCTTAAATTGTTTTTGCACTGACTAGTTAATGTGGTTCCAACAGCCTATTGGTCCAACAGCCCTAACCCTAACCCTAACCCTAACCCAACTGAACTGAGTAGGGTGCCCAATTGATTTACACAAGGTCCCCATCTTATATGAGTAGGGATGGGCAGACCAATGGGATGTTCGAACATAAAGCTGTCCCCCACTAATGTACACATCATATCATAAAAATGTATAGCAAGAATTACACAAAAGAGAAAAAAAAAGACAGGGTGCTTAAGTCTTTTGTGTGAGTTATATCACTGGACCCGTACCAGTTTGTTATTGGTTCTCAAGCAGTATTTTCTATAATGTGCCACAAGTGATTAATATGTAGTTTTCTTTAAGAAGCTCAAGGTGACAGTGGGGATTGAACTGCTGACCTTTGGATCAGTAACCCATCGCCTTAACCATTACGCCACCACTGCCACATCCTACAGCCCTTACCGTAAAGAGAAAAGAGATGTCCTAATTTCTTTTAGTTTTACATCATCATCATTCTCCCTGATTAAAAAATTAAATAAACATAGAGACTACCAGTACCGGAGGTTTCCTCCTGCTCTGCACTTTTTCAAAGGGTTCTTCATTTGTTCTTAGTTGTATAGTGGGAAAAGAATGGCAACCCATGAGTTCTTTGGATAGATAAGGATAGACTACTTTATAAACAAAAAGCAGGCATGTAGCACTGTAGGTGAGATGTCCAAGGGTGGCAGTCTGTAGTGATGATGTCACAGAGTGTGTTGGGGTGATGATGTCACAGGATATGTAGGTCAATCAGTTGGTGATGTCATATCTATCCAACTGAATTGATGACTTTCGGAGGGGAGAGTGACAATTTCCGTGCCACAGCGTGTGGGGTGCAGGGTCATGCTGAGGTTTCATGATGTCACAGAAGATGTAGCATCAGCTAGTAGGTGATGTCAATTAGCATCACCTTAGCAGGTCAATTTAGAAGTTAATGATGTCACAGAGACGCATGATGTATGTGACAATATCATAATGACAAAGAGATGGGGGACCAGAGTCTGACCCCTGTAAGTGTTTTATCCCAGGACATGGGACATCCCAAAAACAGTTCTGGGAACCGAGCGTAACCAGTAAACCACATCTTTCAGGGTTTGTCAAACTGTAAATATTTATTCAGAAGAGACTTTTTCTAAAAGTGTTTTTTAAAGATAGCTCTCTTTTGTAGTGGTTAGCAGGTCCGCCTCACAACAAGAAGGTCCTGGGTTCCAGTCCCTGGCTCGCCAAGGGTGTTTTTGTGTGGAGTTTGCATGTTCTCCACATACTTGCGTGGGTTTCTTCTGGGTACTCTGGTTTCCTCCCACAGTCCTAATTGGTTGTTCTAAATAGCCCCTAGGCATGAGTGTGAGTGTGAAAGGCTGTGTGTGTTGCCCTGCGCAAACAGTTCAGGGTGTACCCCACCTTCGCCCAGTGTCAGCTGAGATAGGCGCTAACCTTCCTGCGACCCTAATAGGATTAAGTGGTTGGGCAGTTGAATGAATGAATGAATGATTGTACTGGAAGGCCTGGTTAGAGAGAGAGAGAGATGAAGAGAGAGGACAGCGAATATACAGAAATCATCTCTGTTCATCTAAAAAAAAATAACACCTTCAGAATGTACAGAGCTATAAATCAGTCCATTTCACAGCTCAACATGGTATTTGTTCTGTGATATAAGAGGTCAAGCAGAAAAAGTCCAGTACTAACAAACTAAAATGGGCCAGTCAGTCAGGCAGTCATTTTGTCAGCTGGCTCAAGACAAGCTACTGTGTGTGGCCTTCGTGATATATGCCATTGATCCTGATTCTGTGGCAGATGGGAAGCCTGATGCAGACTGCATCCCAGCCATTGGTCAATGCCTGTTTGCCATCTTCTCCTGGATCTTCCACTTCCACTGGTGCCTTCCACTTTGCGTAGCTTGATGGAGTTCTCAACGCTATCTTGTCATACAGCGTGACCGGAGAATAGTTTTCTTCTAACAATTTGTTGGAAGAATCTTCGTTCTGTTGTTGAAGCACCCTCTGTTTGGTTCGCTTGTCCCTCTAAGAGACTCTCAGCAGCCATCTAAAGCTCCACATCTCAAAGGCATTGATCCTATCTGCTGCATATCACTAATATCATAATGGAGACAAACGCACAACCATGAATTAGTCTGTAAGTCAAAGCAGAGAACATCAGACCAAAGAGAGGCGATAATGCGCTAGTTCAGTCCGCAATCTTTGCTTAAAAACAACAAACAAACAAACAACAACATCATAGCAGGTTCGGACATACTTTATCCAATAAATCAATTCCTATCCTGTGCTTGTATATGTAAGACAAGAACAGTAGTTCAGATAAATGGCCTATTTGAGCTATAACCATAGCTCGACTTAACTGTGCATGTAAACATTCTGACACTGCTGTGCTGGGAAACCTTGGCTCCAGGCATTTATGTAGATATTACTTTGACCTCTGAAGTGATGCTTCAGTTCACCTTCTAAAATTAGCAGAGGAAACACTTGTCATGGGTGTTTTCATTGAAAAATAATGGAAGATCATGAATAAGGGTACTTAAAGATTACGGAAGTTGGTATGGTGCAGTGGGTAACGTTGCCACCTCACAGACCAGGATTCCCAGTTTGATTTTTGGGTTAAATTTCACATGGAGTTTCATATGTTCTCCAATAAAAACGCTGGTAGGTGGATTAGTGACTTAAATTCACCCCTAGGTGTGAATATGTGGTGTGCACGGCCCCGTAATGGAGTGGTGTCCTATCCGGTATGTCATCCCCCACCTCTCTACCCAGTGAGAGGTACCTGAGAAAACAAGTAAATCTACTGAAGTACAGTTTCTGAGCCTTGTAATTTAATAAACAGCACAGCAACACCCATTCCCTATGTGACCTCTCATAAACATCCTGTGTCATGACTAAAAATACCACTACCCTTATCTATCACCATCTTTCTCTTACAGAATCAACCTGAAAGTCAAACTTCAGCTGGTTCGTGAACTGCATGCCTTTACGGAAATATTCTTTACACTATCAGATACTAAAGCGGTGCCATTTTATTCTGTAGAGGGTGACATCTCCGCCTCATAGCAACAAGGTCCTGGGTTCGTGTCTTAGGCTTAATGGGACATGCACATTAGGCTAATTAGATATTCCAGATTGCCCCTAGGTGTGAATATGAGTGTAAATGGATGTGTGTCTACAGTATGTCCTGTGATAGTTTGGTGAGTTGTTCAGGGTATGTACCCGGCATTTGTCCCGAGTTGGCTGGGATGGGCTCCAGCTTCCCTGTGACCCTAATAAAGAATAGATTCATTCAGAAAATGACATGACGAGATGGCTTCTTCAAGCAGAAGCCCCAATAAGGTTGATACTGAGTATTTAACAAAGTCGAATGCTTCCTTCGTTGTCCCTTTTTTATTAGATGTGCTCCCATGCCTCTGCAATCTAAAATAGTGAAACATGTCTTGGGTTTGAATTCCCTCAAACCCAAGACATGGATGTTAAATCCACTCCGAACAAAAGCAGTAGGTGTCTAAAGAGTGTTTAATCCACCTCCTGTGTCTGTCTCACACAGCCTCCAGCAATTCACTGAATTCAGTTCAAGGATCTCTATCACTCCTCATTACCTCTTCCTGCAAAGACAGCGGTGGTCTGTTGGAAGCCATTTATTTACTCATTAAACAGTAAATGGTGCTGGTGTTCATTTATTTTTCAGTCACTTATGTTAATGGAGACGAACATATCAATGTGACAATTTTAACTGATGTTGTTAAAATGTTTGGTTAAAAATTTTTAAAAGAATGCATGCAACACATAACAATAATACACTACATGTAGCAATAATTGATGCTAGTTTATCGTGACATGTAGATATGTTGGGTGTGCTTTTGTAGAAAGAACAAATTGTAATAAAAATTTGTTTACAAACATAATTTTGTGCCTTATTGACCAGGATTGATCTGTAATGTTGTATGAATACTTGTACGTTACACTCTGCACTCTTTTCGCACTGCATTTCTTGGTTCAGTGCATTGTTGACGGCCTACATAAGGGTTTTGTTCCCAGAGGCAAATATCTGCTTAATCATCCTCCATCTGCACCAACCGTCTGTCTGTCACACACAACCTCCAGCAATTCACTGATTTTGAACTTTATCATTACTCATGCTTCCTTTCCTCAAAGGCAGTGATGGTGTGTTGGCAGGGAGTCAAATTTATTCAATAAACTGTCAATGGTAAACTTATAATAATCTGCTGAATACTCTATTGTGATGGAGTTAATAAAGGCCATTGGAATACACATATTATTCCTAGAAATAGGGATTCTTGCAGCGATCTGCAGTTGGGAATCCATGGGAGATAATACGTTCACCTGTTCACCTCCCTGTCACCCAAAGTGATCACCAACCAATCATGGGCATCTCTGAGTTTGTGCATGCAAGGGGGCGGATCTTGCTTTCCTTTCGGAGTGTGTTAGACCATTCCTGCATGCACATTCGCATGCAGTTTGTAAAGATGTGAGTGGCAGCATCACGTACCACAGATGGGGCACAGGTTTGCATATGTTCCTTCATGGTTGGTGGTGATTGCATGAAAGGGAGGTCATGGTTGATGGGTGGGAATTGGCTATTACTAAATTAGGGGCAAAAGAATAGGGGTGGGGGGGACTGAAAATAAAGTTCTGCAGTGGTGCCTTAAAGGTTCTGACACTGCAGCTCATCCTCCAGGAATACACTTTGATTGGGATGCCAGTACATCACAAGGCACCATGCACATACACATTCATACTTAATTTTCATTGATCTGCTACAATTTATTCAATGATCTGTTTTTGGGAGGTGGGAGGAAACCTGAGAACATGGAGGAAACCTATGTGAAGTTAGGAATATGAGAACATGCACATTTTCATGGACTCTGTAGTAAGAAACTTGACTTGGAATCATTTCCTATAGCCTCTGATGAGGGAATTCCAAAAATTCCAAGATTAAATTCTTTGCCCCAAATTTTATCAGTTTGGACTTTTTACACAGCAGGTATTTTAGCTTGACAATCTGGGGGAAGTCTCAAAGTTAAAAAACAGTTTTTTTTTTTTTTAAAGAAGGTTCCAAATAGACAGTAAACATGGGGCTGCAGATGGCGGTTGACGGCAACAGATGCTTGCTCTCAAAAATGCAATCATCATGCAAACACAGAAAAACATCATACTATAAACCCTTCGTTAGAATGTACTATGCCTCGAATAGCTGATCAGCAGTGCCTTGTAACCATAGCTTTAAGTGAGGCAGGGCAACATGCATAAGCACATAGCCTCAAACCAAATTAAGTCAAGAGGCTATTATAATTGAATTATGCTATAGGATACTATCTAGTAAATTTTTAGAGTAATGCGGTAATGGCCAGTTGAGAGTTGCATAGACAGTCTGCAGTCTAGGAGCTTGTTTATGAGTGGTTTTAGATGTATCTTTGTTCAAGTGTGTTTGAGGTAACATGTTACAGAAAAAAATCCAGCGGCCCAAAACATGACCCCAAAAATTGTTTACGCAGCGTTGCCCTGTCCCAATCTATACAATATATAGTACTCAACAACACAAAGGGTTTTTTTCGATAACAGAAGTACTGTCTGTATTTTAATTATTACATCTAATTTGGATTGTTTGTCATAAAACAAGCTCTTCGTGGTCAAAAGTAGCCTGATCTAGCAATCCTGTAAGCTGTTCTGTCCACTGAGCACGGGGCAACATGATTCCTGCCCCAATAAGCCTCTGTTAGCACTTTATTTTGCTCCTATTTTTGACCACTAGATGCAATATTAAGTCCATGGAGCTGAATAGAGTGGTAAGTGCACTTCTCAGTGATTGTGCAACATCTAAATAGACAAATCAATAGCTGCTATCTCACGTCCATGCTGAAACAAGCCAGGGCCATCTCAAGCCTACCTGAGGTTTGGAGTCTGGGTCATTAATCCTTGGGCTGAAAACTTGTTTTTGCTTTTCTATTATCATGTTACAGCTAAGCAAATTCCATGTCCATAACATCATATGGCTGCAAAGTGACAAACAGCAAATCAGTGAGGCATAGCTCTGTTTACCAAACTAACATTTTTGCACCAGCATTTAAATGAAATACTCACTATAGCAAACAAGAAGGTGTACAAACTATTTATTTATACTACAATACAGCATCTGAAAACAAGTAATTATGTAACTATTTACATGGAGAGCCCACATATAATACCAAAGCTAGTCTATGCTAATGACAGTTTTATGAGGTTTTGGTCTAAAACTACCTAAAATGGAGCCAATGGATTATTTATTTATTATATAAGTTCTACAAACTTTTCTTTACATGAATGCATGAATGAGGGCAAGTAACATCACACGTGCGAATGAGGACAGTGGTGGCTTAGTGATAACTCTCTGGCTTACAGATCTGAAGGCTGGGGGTTCAAATCCCAGTACCACTGAGCTGCCACTGCTGGGCCCTTGAGCAAGGCCTTTGACCCTCAATTGCTCCGTTGGGTCATTAAATAAAAATAATGATAAATTTAAGTCACTCTGGATAATGGTATCTGCCAAAGGCTGTAAATGTAAATGAGATTAAAGCTAGCATCTAAAGCTATGTCCTGCTAAAACGTTTAGCTTTTTACAAATATACAGCTGAATCAATTTAGCTATTTAGCTAGAACAATGAATTAATGTTTAAAGGGGAATCAAACTTAAAAAAGCTTGCACACACTGTGTATGTTTGTGCACATCAAAATGCACCATTTGTTATTGCAATGTTTTTTTGGATAGGGTGACAATGTACGGTGAAAAGTGACACACGACTCGTGTCAAAGAAGGTTTAAGCATGAAAGTCTTGTGCAGTGTATACCATATGTTCATGTATATAAGCAGATGCCTGTCTGATGAACCTTAATGTAATGTTGTATTATGTGCCTAGTTTTATTTTATTCAAGAGTTCACTAGTTTATATCAGATTTATTAGTTTAATATCTGTATAATGTTATTTTTGCCGTTATCTTGCTTTATTGGAACTGATGCATCCATTTCTTATTTTCGCAATTTTTCTCACTCGCAAGAAAGAAACAGACTCCAAATGGCGGCCTTTTCAAAAACGCTAGTGCAAACTACTGAATGTAAGTAAAAACCACCTGATAATGAAAATATTCATATTTTCAGTATAAACTGAGGGTTTAGAAGGCTTTCCTTTCATTTTGTTTTTTTAAAAAAAACAACACACTGACTGATATACTCTACCTTTCACCTTGACACTGCACTGGCTGATCTTGTCTGTCCCGTGGCTAATCATTGGGCCAAATTCCTCATGCTCATAGCCTCAAAGTAGCTGTGAGGAGTCTCGATTAATCCCAGACTGAGTTGTGAATGAGGATTATTTGTTGAATAATTGATATAAACAGTAAGGCCTCCCTTATGCCTGCAACTGCTCTTGATCCACTTCTACTCTGACAGCAAGTACGTGCTTAACTAAAGATAAATGAAAATGGAAATGGAAATGTTATGAGTATCGTCCCTCATAATGTTTTTTTATGTCGTCTCAGAGAGATTTCTTCACAGTCACATCTGACTTTATTAGCCCATTAGTGGTAAAATATATGTGGCTCTTAATGAATGAATGAAAAATTATTTAGTATTGTAAATACTTCTCAAGTTAATTCCAGTTGCATGTACTGAGAAAAATGTATTGTTCATGATGTCTTGGCAAATTCAGTCTTTTATTTTATATATGAGAAACAAAATACAAAATAAAATCTAGATGAACCTTGTACCCTGTTCTTCTATTTGATTCTAACCATTGTGGTTTATTCTCCTCTTAACTTACATTCCAATTTATCTTACTATTCTTATTAATCTCACTCACTCATTATACTTTATATATATACTATGCATACTGTGATGTGATAGTAAATCTACATGAAGAAAGTCTTAAGGTCTTCGTGGTGTTTAAAAAAAAAAAAAGTCCACGCTGCCCTATTCGTCAGAATGAAATGAGGAACATTGTACTTTCTGCTGCTTTCCACCCCAACTGACTCATCTCTCATCAACATTCTGGTAAGAGATTTGAAACTAAAGTTCTGAGGCTGGGGGAGTTTGTTCGCCGGTCACAGATTACATAGAATGAGATATTTTGGAATCAATATCTCATCTCTCTTGCTTCGGTGTAAACGTAGGTAGATTTTATTATGTATGTTGTGAGAGTACATGTAGAACTCCAAGGGAGAAAAAACAGGTTTATTCAGAAATGGATTTGGGAAGTTCACAATGATGTCACGGCATCCAATGAGTTCAGGGTACATTTTACAATCTGCTAACAGAAGTGAAATTTAACACACAAAAATAAAAGAGTTAACATACGCATACACTTTTTGTAACCATATATATATATATATATATATATATATATATATATATATATATATATATATATATATAAATACACACACACACACA
>JAOUQZ010000039.1:25778643-25795657 GCA_028564935.1 Neosilurus hyrtlii
TATATATATATATGGAAACTCTTTACGAAAATTAAAAAGACACCGTTACACTGCTCTGCACTTGCTTGTGTGTACTCGGCGCTCACCTGCATCCATTGCAGGTTGTTTACGGCTGTACTATACAGAGCCCTTAAAGGGAAAATAAACAAACTTATTAAAAGCTTGCATGGCCTGTAAACGTCTTTGCATATCAAAACGCACTATTGTTATTACAACCTTCTTCACAAAGCCAAGTAACAAATATGATGTGCACTTGAGGGGTGGGGGGCATTGTACTGTGAAAAGTCGCACCTGATTCACATGTAAGCGATGGTAAACACAGAAGTAATTTGTATATGAATGAACGGTGGGACATACCACTTCTATAACCATGCAGACGCTTGTCTGATGTGTGTAAAGTTAATATCTCGATTAATAGTTTAATATCTGTATACTGTTATATTTGCCATTATCTTATCTTATATGAATTGACAAATTCACGTCCTATTCTCGCGATTCCGTGTAAGAAATGGTGAAACGGCAGCCTTTTCAAACTGTTTAATGCAAACTATCAAACAAATTTTAGCAGACTGCAATTTCGAAAATGTTGGGAAAATGGGAAGATTTCCTCAAGTGCTGATTTCAGCGACGTTAGATCAACATGGCGGCTTGGATCATCGACCGTAAAACAAAACCACAGTTTTTCTTCTGTGTAGTGCGAACACAGAAAGGTCAGGAACCACGGATTCGTGGGTTTTGAGTTCCAGCCGTTCCAGTGACATCACTCTTAGCCAAACACATGCAGTGCTGTTAACACTACAACATTTCAAATACTAAAACTTTACAGCACTAAATCAATAATAAAAAGTTTGCTTAATTTCTTGTTATGGCCAACTTCTCAGAGGTTCATAAATCCCCAATGGCAATGCACAGTTCCTTCCAGCACTTATTAAATACATCATGCTTCCAGTCAGTCATATGCATTGTGGCTTGAGGGGCTGTGTGGGAAATACACACAATAGCACAGAAAACACTTTGACAAGGCAGGAAAAGAAGGAAAACCTTTGCTTTTGTCGGTTATAAAACATAATGAGGTGCATCAGGGATTGCTGAAACTGTGTGCTTAGCCTTAGTGTTGAAGAAGGAAGAATAAGCACTGAGGCATTAACTCTAATAAATGCTGGAATAAAAGCTTGATTAAAAGGAGGAGGAAAAGGAGAAGAAAATGGTTACCACTTCCCAGTACACATGGGCACGGCTTCAAAATCAACTACTTACATCGACATTCCATAAATACTGCTGTCTTTGGACGGTAAAATGAAATGAAAGCAAAAACGGGAGACTAATTTCTCTATTTCACCGACCTCCTTACTGACTGTAAACAAGGCCTGTTCGTTTCTTTGATATTTTTTTTTTCCTTTTTAGAAAAATAAAACTTTGATATTAAAATAAAAGTCGTTCGTTAGACATCTGCTCTCCTATATGCAACACGCAATTAAAAAAGCACTTCATGACGTGAACCTACGACGATTCGCTACAAGCTGAAACGTTCACGCTCTAAAATAGCAAACGCCGTCACGCTTGCGCATTAAAAAGTTATGACTTGGATATATTTGGCTGAGGGTTCTAAGCCGCCCTCTGTGCATGGGGAAGAAGATGGTTAGGGGGTAGTGTTTGTGAAATCGTAAATCCTTGGACGTCTTATAAAAAGGAAGGGAATGCTGGACGTGATCGCTGCTCAGGAGCTCGAGTGGCTCTTCAGAAGACACGAGTGACTATACCAGCCAAGTTCTCATTTGGTAATAAGAATGCGGACGGAGAAATCAGAAGTTTTAGTGAGCGTACTGGGTTCCAAGTTTCTTCAGGTAAACAGAAACCCAACAATCTCAATAATACATAAAGAAAATGAGACGTTTCTGGAATAATCTATGTTTCTCACTCTCATCTCAACCTCTTTTGCTGATGGTTGTGCTTTCTCAAAATGCACCACCTGGACGCCAAATGCGTTGTTTTGACAGCCAGATTCTAAAAAAATGTTAAAAAAGGTGAAGACTGGTGATATAAGAGTGGTTTGTCACTTGACTGGCCTGCACTCGGACTGCTTCGGACACAAAATGCAGTAGGCTGGTCACGGCGATACATACTTGTATAGATATAAATTAGATATCTCCGTTCTGATATATATATGTGTGTGTGTGTACATTGGCAGTGATCCCACAAGAACATTTAAAAGGCAGCATTTCCGAGCAGTCGAACCTGCTATCTTGAAACTCGGCGTGTGCTTTATGCAAATCTAATAAAGGACAGCCATCAACACCAACCTGGTGTGACCAGAATGAGTGAGAAAAGAAGACATTTTTCTAGCACAATGAGGCTGTATGACAGAAAATATTGCTAATGTTCCCCCCCCATCCTGGTCCTGGTCCAGGTCCATATTTCGCTCCACAGGAGCCCCCTGGAAAGTGCCTCTGGAGCAGCGCGGCTATGCGACTCAGGACTTGACCTCTTCTTGCTCAGCTTCAGCCGAAAGCTCGACGTCAGACAGGCTGACTTCCACTGGCAGGATGAACGACATGTCCGAGTCGCTGCTCAGAGGCGGCTGGTGCTCACCTGGAGGAAGCAGGAAAGCAGAAAATAGCATGAAAGATGCAATCAGGCAAGAAACAATGCAATCTGTTAATACGTAAAACATGCACATAAATAAGAACCATGGGTCAGAGATACCTTACAGAACAGATCTTAGCACAGCTACCTGACTACTGAAAGGAAAATCCAGCATGCTGTTTGAACACATGCATATTAATCTCGACAATTTAATATTTAAAGGCGAGTCATTGATCCTGGAAAAAGATTGTCGACATTTAAGCTTAAAGGACCTGTGTCGAAATTTTTACCCAGACTCAGTTGCTAAAGAGTCGTGTTTTTTTGCAATGTATGGCCAAAAAATTAACCAATATCTATTAAATAGCCTTTCAACTTGCCAATTAAAAGAAATTCCACTTTTTTTTTCAACCTAACTTGGAGCAAATGGAAATGGATTACAGGTGGTCTTTTTAGAATCCTGAACAGTTTTCAAAGGTTGAAATGTCAAACTAAACTCACATTTATATTAATGGCTATGTATTGTCTGAAAACACCTTAAATGCTATTTAGGCTATTTTCTTCAAACAACCAGGACATTTTACAGGCCTCTTTAACAACCAAACAAATACACACCTATGCTCAGTGCTCCACCCCTTAAATTCGTAGACTCACTCATAAGGAAATAACAATGACACACCATAGCCAATCAGGAACAGGTTGCACAAATACCCTTCGTCGCTGATTGGTTGAAATAGTATTGTGCGGCAACTGCGAAATCGTCTATATTACCCAGTCTATAGAAGCGAATGGGAAAAGGTTTTGGGGAACTCAGAGCTACGCTGCGTCTGTCAACCAACAGTGTTGCTAAGCACTGCTTGGAAATCACTCAAAAGTTCAGCTGATTTAAACTCCGTACCCACCCACTCTGACTCGCTTGAGAAGCTTCCACCTCTCGGCGCTAACCTTGCTGGTTATCATTAACTTTGCATGGTCGCTAGTCGCTCATTGCTTCCTGTATGAATGCGACTTGAGACACTTTTTTTGTTTCCCATTTATAAAGACATGGTTGTATGTATGGCGCTAGAATCAAAATACGTATTCGGTGGACAGAAAGGAGAACAAATGAAGAAGTACCCCAAAGAATAAATTGTGTAAACAGACTGCTCAACATCATAAATGAAAGGAAACTAGCTTTCCTTGGACACGTGTTAAGGAGTGACAGGAGACTGCTAATTGGGAATGGTAATAGGAAACCATGGAAGCGGAAGACTGAAGACAAGGATAAGTGACAATGTTAAAGAAATCTGCAGGCTTACTATGTTCAGAGCTGAAAGATTGGCACAGGATCGAGACCAATGATGAAAGCTGATAAAGGGCTTCGGCTGGTCTAGTATAAACACTCCATTGTCATTGTTGGTTGTACGTGAACACCAAACTTTTTTTTTCACTGGGGGGAAATATTATTATATATAACAGTATTATATTATATGCTAGCTACATGATGTCCACTAACCAACAAATTAGCACCACAATCACTATTTCATGAGTTTTGGGCTGAAGTTTTCCATTTACATTAAAAAGTAGTACAGCAGGAATAAAACAATACACAATTATTTACACTCTGCTCTATATTTGCTTTACTTTGGCTCCAAATAATGTTGAGATCAGCACATGTGCTTATTATGATTGACTTGATCTGTGTTATCTTACTGCAAAGTAAAATAAATTATCATCATGTGCTGTACAGGAAAACATACAACAGGGTAAGACTGTGTGTCTGTGCTGGTGATTAATAAGCGCAGCAGGCAACATCTGTGCAGCGGCTTTAATAAATTTAAATAAAAACAATAAGCTCAGCAGTTCATCAATGATTCATCAAAGAACAACGGTTGGCATAGAGAGCATGGGGTAACATCACTGTAATATAATACGACTGGCATGCAATGTTCTGCTTTCTCTCTTTTTTCGACCTGCTGTTTGTGCCCTGACCCCGATGTACTATGGGAAACAAACATACCCTACAAAGTTGTTAATATTCTTTCACTTTCTTGGTTTCTGCTGCTGGATACAGCTCGTCACTCTTGCGTCAGTTCATAATCTCACCTGGATACAGTTTATTTGTACACAGGAGCTGCTGTAGTAATCAAAAAGACTGTTCTGTGTGCATCCTAGGACTCGTTTTTGCAAGAACTTAGTATTTGCTCGGATTCAGTGTTCGCTTATGCAGCTGATAATCTTTCTGGCATTTGCAGTTATCTTACACCACCTGCGTGGTTTACTTCATGCCTCCAAGGCTGCTAATTTGCCTTTAAAGGGTTGTACAACAGCATCTGTTGGATTACAAATTTATAAAATGTTAAATCTAGGTTCCAATGTAACAGTATATAAAACTGAAAGAGTGTATTGGGTTTTGCATTTTGAGGAGATCGAGTCTGGCAGCCCAGGTGTCTGAGACATTAACCTTTTGTCTGTATGTACTTCGTGACCATAAATTAATGTGAATGCTAATCTCAAGGCCAGGCTGGGCCTTTGTGTCTATGATAATGTGAAGGTCTGGGTAATACTGTCCGGAAATTGGTTTAGCACCTATACATTTGAATGACACTGTTATGTCGATGAGATCAGGGCTGGGGAGATTCTATTATCGGGCTGATTACAGTGCTGCATTTGCATGCTTTGTTTAGATTGCCTCCACCTCTATGTATCCCTCTCTCTTGCAAAGTATAAATTCTACAGTGGTGTCAGTGGTGGCTTAGTGGTTAAGGCGATGGATTACTGATTCGAAGGTCAGCGGTTCAATCACCACTATCACCACTGTTGGGCCCTTGAGCAAGGCCCTTAACCCTCAATTGCTCAGCTGTATAAAAGTGATAATTGTAAGTTGCCAAATGCTGTAAATATACAGTGCTGAGCCTTAAGTCAGGCTTGGATGACTACAGCAACCTGCAGTGAGTTCTCAATAAAGAGTAACTTCAGTTTGAAAATTATCTCAACGTCTCCTGGTCTCTGCTTCGACAAGGAGGGGAAAATGTTTCCAACACATCCAACAATGTTTAGCTTTAAACCTAAAAGCTAAAAATCAGGGATAGTAAATAAGGACCGAAGGACATAACATAGAACAAAGAAAATAGAAGACAATATGGTGACAGATCATCAAAATAACAGCAAACATTAAGGAATTTGATTTGACTTACTAACCCTCTTTCTTATATTGTATCTGAACATATAAGTCTCAGATATAAAGTGACCAACCACACAAGAGGTAGAGCATAAGCCCTTTATTATAGAACAGTACCACAAGGCAGAGATCTCATCGAGATTATTATCAGACAGAATCTACGGTGGAGATCCAGGTCAAGCTGTGCCTTTGCCTCGTCCGCATCCGTTCCTGCTGTGGCCTAAAATGTTATCTGACCTACATCTATTTCTCTCAGTATGCCGGCACACAAACAGGATATTCAGGAGTAAGAGAACAGGAAACACATGAGCCGGAATCAAAAGAGTGGCCTGATAATACAAAGTGCCACGCCTATGCTTGAGGTAATTTAACCAAAATTACAGGCCATTTCAGGACAAAGCAAGCCTTAAAGGATACCTGTGGTGAATTATTGTTACTATTTATTAAAAACGATCACGTAGGACATCAGCGGATCCTTCCGGCAACTTCAGTCCTTGCCCCTTGTCAAAGTAGGTGCGAGTGCTGCGACTCTGTGCATGCTCATGTTACCTTCCTCATTGGCTGTTCCAGCCTGGTAGTAACGTGAAATCTCTGGTTCAGATAGGCAACCATTTACACCCATTTCCTCAAAACTGTTAGCTACAGTTGCTTCTTGAACACGCTTCTTTAAATCAAAAGCTTTTCTCACACAATTTACTCAACATGCCAACAACCTTGACGGTACAAAATATTTGTTATTTTGACGCCAACAAGAAATAGTTAAAAAAAAAGCAGAAAACTTGAAAATCTCCCAAAAGCTAGTACTTTGTAGAGCTATTGTTTGCAGCAATTACAGCTAAAAGTCTCTAAGGTATGTCTCTCTGAGCTTGACATGCCAATGAAAAACGTCCCCACAGCATGATACTACCACCACCATGCTTCACTGGAAATGGTGTTCTTGGGGATAAGAAATGTTGGGTTTGCGCCAGCCACGGCGTCTACCATCTTCCATATGTTTGGGGTCTCCCACATACCGTTGGACACACTCTAAATATGCTTTCTAGCCACGCTTCCATAAAGCCCTGCTCTGTGGAGTGTACAGCTTAGAAGTGGTAGTATGGACAGATACACAATTCTCTGCTGAGAAGCTTTGCAGCTCCTTCAGGGTAACCTTTGGTCTCTTTGTCGTCTCTCTGATTAATGCCCTCCTTGATGTCTGTGAGTGTTGCTGGATGATCCTCTCAAAGCAGGATTCATGTTGTACCACATTCTTTCCATTTTGTGATGATTAATTTAATGGTGCCCTGAGAGATTTTTTAGGTTTCAGATATGTTTTTATACATTTCACCACAACTTTGTGCCTGTCTTGTTTGAAGAGCTCCTTGGTCTTCATGGTGCGCTTGCTTGGTTGTGGCTCATTTTGAGTGGTGTTACAGACTCTGGGGCCTTTCAGTTTTATATACTGAGATCATGTGAGAGATTGTACACAGGTGGACCTTTTTTAACTAATGTGACCTCTGAAGGTAATTGTTAGTATCAGATCTTATTTAGGAGCTTAATAGCAAAGGGGTCAATACGAATGCACACACTTTATTTCTTCATTCATTAATTTATGAATTATTTCACGCATGCATTCATTTATATATTTATCAAAACGTATATTTTAAAATTTTACTTCACTAATTTAGACTTTTTGGTGTCGGTCCATTATACAAATCCAAGGAAAAAATACATTTAGATTGCAGGCTGTAGGCAACAAAATAGAAAAAAAATGCCAAACTGCTCTGGGATTATATAAGTGTAAAACAGTACTGTATAAGAACATGTGGAAAAGCTGTTCATTATTTATGTGCTCTGATGCAACGCAGAGTGTAAGATTCTCAATTTTACTGCATCCATGATGATTTCCCCACTCAGCAAAGCAACCAGATATATTTTAACATACAAGAAATGGAAGAGACAGGTTAAACCTGCCTGATAGCCAGAATGCTGATGTTTGCTAATGTAAAAGTAACTGCAAGCAAAACTAAAGAACACTGCATCAGTGTATTTTAAGCTTGTCTCAGCCTTATATATATTTACTATAAATGCAACTGCCAAAAAAAGGATACAAAAGATAGACAGCATTATGGTTTTAAAAATAATAGTTTATTACGGTGAATTTTATCTATTGCAGAGAAATGGTGTGATCTGATTGAATCACTATCTGGGGGTTAATAGACATTATTATTTACACAAAAGATTTTTGCATTTCTGATTGGAGAAAAGCCATCAAATAATTCTCCATATTGAGTTTGCCTCATTCGATAATTGCTTATTATACCGAGTAGATAAAGCATGAATGGACAAACACTTACAGTTTTTTCACAGTCACTAGGGTGGTCCAGAAATATAAACTTCTGATTTTCTTTCCCTGTTTCTTTTTATTACGAGAGTTACTAAAAAATTTGAAGGAAGAATTAGAGATAGTTCAAACTGGTCAGATTTCTTGTACGTTAAGGTTCAAAGCTGATAAACTGTCAAATAGCAATACATAAAAATAAAAGACTTTTATTTATCTATGCCAGGGGTATTTAAACTTAGCTGCAAAGGGCTGGCGTGAGCACAGGTTTTTCTTCAACAAAGCAAGAGCCATACCTTCCACCTGTTTCAATCAACTGATCTGCACTTCTGATAATCTCTCAGGTGTGGCTCCTGTTTGGTTGGAATAAAAACCTGCATCCACGATGGTCCTTTTTGTGGATAAGGCTTAATACCCCTGGTTTATGGCATACTTTTTAAACACTACAAGTGATATCATTCTATTATCAACTGAATCATTCTATTAGGGTTACAGGTAGCCTGAAGCCTATCTCAGTGGACACTGGGCAAAGGCGGAACTTCCCAGACCATTGCATGGCAACACACACACACACAAACCACTCACACTTACACTTACACCTTAGGATTTTGAAACAGCCAATTAGCTTAACGTGCATGTTTTTGGACTGTGGGAGGAAACCAGAGTACCAGGAGGAAACCCAGGCAATCATGGTGGAGAACATGCAAACTTCACACAGAAGCGCCCAGGACACGAACCCAGGACTTTCTTGCTGTGAGGCAGACGTGCTAATGACTATGCCGCTGTGCTGCCCGCACTGACCAATTACAATTTCTGTAATATAAAACAGCAGCACGTAAACAATGATGGCAGTGTTGATTTATTTGCTCACTGTTTACGGAAGGTACCGTTTCTCGTCCACATTTTTTGTCAAAGGATTATTGCATTCTTGCGTGGGTTTCCTCCCACAGTCCAAAAACATGCACAGTAGGCTAACTGCCGGTTCCAAATCGCCCCTAGGTGTGAGTGAGTGGTTGTGTGAGTTTTGGTCCTGTGATGGCCTGGTGAGCTGCTCACGGTGTACCCTGCCCTAACCCAGAGTCAGCTGAGGTGGGCGCCAGCCTTCCCGTGACCCTAGTTAGGATTAAGCGGCTTAGAAAATGAATGAATTATTGCATTCTTCTATCATTCTTACACTCTGAAACTCTGGCTCTTCTCCTGCCATAATTTATACAAATGTTTTGACCTGCTCATAAACTTCTTGCTCAGGTCAAATTCAATAGCATTTGCTCTGTGAGGACACTCGTTAGTTGGGTCAGAACTTAAGTTTTGCATCATGGCACTGTCGCATCTGTTACATCTGGGTTAAAGAAATCAACTGCCACTATATATACCGAAAGATACCATTAGTGTTGCATGAACACCGTCATAGCTTTATTCTTCACTGAAGTGTCTGGATATGCCTCCAAGGTTTTAAGGAAGTAAGTGGTTGCAAGAAATTTTGCAATTTATTTGACCTACCCAAATATCAACCTCTGAGCCACTCGTCTCCAGTGACCTCAAATTTTGTACTCGTGTCCTGTATGATAAAATAGAACTCAGGCAGTCTAGTCAAGCAAAAGATTTCCATTGACCCAGATGGCCACTATTTTTGAAATCCTAAAAAATAAAAATAAAAAAAATTTAAAAATCAACAAAATGCCACCCCAAAAAATAAAAAGAAAGCTTCGCAATACGGTCAATAATTTTTAAAGGTAAAAAAACTATTTATTCAAACTTGGAATGGATTTCAATAGATTTAATCATTCATTTGCTGAACCACTCAATCCCCTACGGTCACAGGGAGGTTTGCGCCTATCTCAGCTGACTCCGGGCGAAAACAAGGTACACCCTGAGCACTAAACTTTAACCCCCCCCTCTCAGAGAATATTCTGTGACACTCTAATGAGATGTTTGCCTCCAAAGTCAAGGTCATCAGAATAAGTAATTCTGACCTTTCTTGGTTTCTCAGTAACACGACAAGCTGCTTTAATGCAACTTAAATTCAGCCTATTAATCCTGAGAGTGGGAAAAAAGTGCCAGCTGAGAAATGTGGAACCGTAAATGGTTGAAATATTAATAAATAAAAAGTAAAGTGCTTCAGGATGTGCGTAGAGACCTGCCCTGGGTTGTGTTGCATCACAAGACTACTGGTTATTTATCTATAACAACACTCATAACACAGTGCATTGCATTCCTTCTTTAAAATAGACCACGACATATAAAAAAGTTCTCTGAAATGACATCATGAGCGGAGGCAGACAGAAATCTAGAATTCGAGCCAAGATGTCTGGAAAAGTGATCACAGGAAAGACGACAGCATGTGGTCCCATAATTGCAGGTAATAAAGACTTGAAAAGATAACCTAGCTCAACATCAAAAAGACACCAGACAGAGACAAACACGACACAGAAAAAAATAGTCCTGGGGGACCAACAAGCTCATGCTCTTACAGCAAATGTAGGCACTTATTAAGAAGCGAACATGGAATTATTGGTGTCAGACTTATCATTTTCTCCACAGATCCTTCTTAATGTGGGATCTTGGGACCTCCAGGTGTCTTTGCTCACAATCTACCAGTGTTTTTACCCCTCGGCCGTTATGGATGGAGGGTATTGTGGTTTGCTTGGCAGGCGGGCGGGTGGCGTGACAATAACTTAATACCGGCCATTGCTCGGCTCATGCACAGGTGCGTGGGGTAGCTAATTTGCATGTGTGACCTTTGACCTTGAACATATAAAGTTTGTCCTGGCCATTGCTCGGCTCATATGCATGCCACCTTTCTGAACTTGTGCATAGGCACTCCCCTAGGACCTAAAACTCTGAGTGGGGTAGCTAATTAGCATGCGTGACCTTTGACTTTGACACAGTGACCTTGAACATATAAAGCTTGTCTGGGCCATTACTCGGCTCATATACATGATAACTTTCTGAACTTTTGCATAGGCACTTCCTATAACCTAAACCTGTGCATGGGGTAGCTAATTTGCATATGTGACCTTTGACCTTGGCACAGTGACCCTGAACATATAAAGTTTGCCCAGGCCATTGCTCGGCTCATGCACAGGCCAGCTTTCTGGACTTTTGCGTAGGAACTCCCTATGACCTTAACCTGTGTGTTGGGTAGCTAATTTGCATATTTGACATTTGACCTTGCCACAGTGACCTTGAACATATAAAGTTTGTCTGGGCCTTTGCTCACTTATATGCATGACAGCTTTCTGAACTTTTGAGTAGACATTTCCTACGACCTAAACCTGTGCGTGGGTAGCTAATTTTAATATGTGATCTTTGACCTTGGCACAGTGACCTTGAACATATAAAGATTGTCCTGCGCTTCAGGTGTCCTGGCTGAGGGGGCTATTTTTATTTGTTAGTGTGGTTTAACTGTTCCTTTGATTTAAATGGTTTTAATTCGAATCTCAATCAACAAAAACAAGTAACCAATAAATAATATCAATTTAGCACTTAGACCTAATATGTTGTGGAACTTTAGGGAAAGTCATAATACTATTCTATATGTTCACAAAGAGGGTAAATAAGGATAACAGCCACCATTCATTCATTCATTCATTTATTTTCTAAGCCACCTAATCTTTACTGGGTCGTAGGGAGGCTGTTGCCTATCTCAGCCGATACTGTGCGAGGGCGGGGTACACCCTGAACAGCTTACTAGTCCATTGCAGGGCCAACACACATACAACCATTCACACTTACTCTCACACCTAGGGTTGATTTGGAACATCCAAATAACACACTGTGCATATTTTTGGACTGTACAAGAGAACCAGAGTACCCGGAGGAAACCCAGGCAAGCAAGGGGAGAACATGCAAACTCCACACAGAAATGCCCGAGCCAGGGATTGAACCCAGAACCTTCCTGCTGTGAGGTCGACGTGCTAACCAATACACCACCGCGTTTCTACTGAATTATTTATTGCAATTGTTGAAAGCGTTATTGCTTTGGACGTTACACAAGATTACTTCTATCATTTCCTAGACTCAACAAAATTCTGACGCCTTGAGAATTTCGCCACTGTGAAATTATGCATACCTACCTGAAGGGACAAATGTATGAGTGCTATTAAGCATGCGCTGCAAATGTCATGTCCGGGTTGGCTGCTTGTACTCCACTACGCTATACAAACACACAGCTGGATCCACAGCATAGTGGTGTAAAGCAGTGTGCTATTTTCTATGGCTCTTCCAGGCTACCTCCCGTCTTGTTGCTCGGTCATTATAATCAATTGCAAGGATGGATAGCAGGAGACACACAACCAGAACGGCACACTTTGATGTCCGTGAATTTTAAATAACACCACCAAAAACAAGACTTTATTGAGTGGATAAAGCCGGGAATCAAACTCGATCTGTCTTGGGAGTTTACTGAGACGTTCTGAAAGTTTTAGGGTGATATCTACTTATTTTTTGCATTATCCTGCTGAAAATGCCAGATTGGATCCAGATATAGAGAGCATCAGTAAAACCAAGGAATTCCATCTATCCTTAAAGATGGGTGGTCTTAATATTTAATTAAAAAAAGAAAATGAAGGATGTCCGTTCACTGTCAGTGATCAAAGTTGTATGCTTTTTTTCCAAGGCGTAAACTTTCGGAATTTCATTGCAAAAACGAATAGAAGCAAAACTTGTGGATTTACTGGTTGTTTCGACACACACGCGGTAAAGCAAAAGCAGCAGGGATCCGTCCAGATGGCTAAACGATCGCAGCTGCTTTCCTTCTTCCCTCCTCTTATACGTCAGTGACAATGGAATGAGTTGTGATGGAGTATGGCAAGGCATGTGAGCAAAGGTGACAAAATCTTTAAGGGTAGAGACGCTGCAGGACGTGGTGCGTCTCGGTGTAACCGTGGAAACCTCTCCAGGGGTCTTGGTTGGAAGTGAAATTATTCATTAGTAGAGTTTAAGCTTGGCCACGAAAATACATGAATGGTCCTATTAAAATTTCAAGGTCCAGATATTTCTCTCTCTCTCTCTCTCTCTCTCTCTCTCTCTCTGACTCTGACACACACACACACAGACACACACACACAAACAGCGTCAAGCCCTTTGTGGCTTTTGTGGAACTTGTTCAGATCCCAGAAAACACTCCGCATACCAAACTGCACACCAGTTCACTTAATTGTATAAAATAATTATTGGAGTTATTTGGCTTTATTGCTGTCTCGGTAAAATCATTCACATATTTTCCACATCACTGTTTCCCCTGCCATGCGTGCACAGTTGATTATATTTATTTATCTATGTACAGTTTGAAGGGCTCATACCACCTTCTAACCCTTGCTTTAAATCAACCTTCTGTTTCTGGTACTGAACATAAATCCCCCATTGAAGTGGCCTCGTTAAACAACCCAGAAAGTATGAAGCAGCGCTGATTGAAACAAGCTGTTGGACAGACACGCTCCCTCCAACCAACAGTTATATCATGTCAGTAATTTAGTCAGTCGTTTTTTTAAGAAGAGCACTGCTAACTCTCTCTTCTTGCTGGAACACGGTGTTCATTCAAAAGTTTTGGGTGTATGAACTTCACACGCCGCTTCGAGTGGAATTTTGGCCCGGTGAACAGGAAGCGAACCAGTACAAGGTAAACGCTCAGCAGGCAAGCCCGTATACAAGAGCCCTGGTTCGATTGGTGCACATCAGCACGTTCGAATTTCTGTGCTGTACAGATGATTAGCAAGGGGTTACCTGTACAGTATATAGGTTGTCCTCATTTTTAATTGCTTCTCTGTAATTAGATATCATTAATATTGTATTAAGTGTCTACATAGGCCAACAAAACCAAAATTAATGTTCTTATCGCAAACTTTTTTAATCTTCAGTGGCCAATTATATCAAGTACATGTCCATGTTTTTTAAATAGAAAATGTAAGCAATTATTAATATGAAAGAGAAAGAGAGAGAGAGAGAGAGAGAGAGAGAGAGAGAGAGAGAGAGAGCTCTGCCCTGCTTTCAGTTTTCTGTGTTTAAGTTTATGCTCGTGCATCTCAACTGGAGCTCCTTTACTGACATTAAGTTTAACGTTTACTCCACAAAATTAAAAAGATGTATATTTTCACCATCAGCTTTTTTATTTAAGTTTTAATTAATTTACATCTATGAAGCTGCAATCTGCTAAAATGTGTTTGAATTGATTTTCATTAGCCATTGTTTTGGAAGGCCGCCATTTGTAGTTCGCTTCACTCTTACGAGAGTCAGAAATCGTGAGAATACAATGTGGATGTGTCAGTTCATATAGTGCAAAATAAGGGCAAAAATAGCAGTATACATATATTAAACTAACAAATCAGATATAAACGTTTTATCTTAAAGTCCAAGTCTTTGGCCCACAATTGTTCATTGTTGTGTAGAGACTGTTGGGGCTCATTAATATGTAATAATATAATAATAATATATAATAACAATATATAATATATAATTGTATATAATAACTCCTTGTAATTTTTATGTAGGCTAAAAAGTAAAACCCACACCATGTGCATTGTTTCCCGTTGGATTGCTTATAAAGTGATATTGCAGTATGTATAACCAATCAGAAATGAACAATGCAGTAGCACCACCCCCAAGCATTAAGTCATAACCAGACCAATGTTTAGAGCATTTGGATTTGGACCAATGGCCAGTGTCTTAAACTTTAAAACGAGGGCCAATAGACCTGTCATTAGACCATGTATGCACTTTTAAAGTAGACAATTACCTTCAAACTCGAGTGATCTTCAAAGGTCAAACCCCAGCTATTTTTTTGCTAATGAGCTGAAGTCCATTTTCTACAGAACATAAAGTAAGACACGTACAAGGGTAATTAAAACCAATACCCATATAAGGCCTATTTGTTATGCTGTGTGACCTTGCACTCTAAGGATGCACCTCTTACATTTACATTCATGGCATTTGGAAGACACCCTTATCCAGAGCAAGCTTTGCCCAAGGGCCCAACAGTGGCAGCTTGGTGGTCCTGGAGCTTGAACCTTTGGATCACTAACGCAGAGCCTTACTCACTGAGACACCTCTAGTTATTTGTTTTTTTTTTAAATACTCACTGCTGGCCATGCGGGGGCCCACTTCGAACTGTGTCAGAGACTCGGGTTCATGGTGAAGGTGTGGGAGGCGGTCCAGTGCCATTGAGCTCTCGCTCCCAGTCACGTCACTGCCTCCAGTCGGAGGGTTGGTGGGAATGCCGCCGACAGACACCTCATAATCAGGAGGGACGTCATCAGAGCAGTCTGCATTCGCCTGTGCGGACGAAGTAAACACAAGAATTAAACTCAAAAAATATAATCAAAAAAATAAACAGTTGGAATATTACTAAATGCTGTGGCAGCTGGCGAAATAATGCTTGTCAAATATTGACTAATGTTTGCTCCATGGTTTCTGCACAAACAAAACATACCCACTCCAGTGAATCCAGTGTTAAACCTCAAGTTACAGCTAATCACTTTCTGGCAGTCGCACGGTGTTTGGATTGCAGCAGGAATGGGGAAAATCTGAGTCAAGGCAGTCATCGATTTCCACCCTTTCACTTACTGAATACACACTCGTGTTTTGCGAGCTAGACATGCTTTAGTTAGACCAAAATCCTCATGTACAAGCTACACTTCAATAAAACCAACTAAGATATTTCAACAGATAAATGAAATTTAGACAGATAGATGGGTATGATACTACGACAGAGCTACAGGCTTACCGGGATACCCAGTGCTTTAAGGATGTTCATCTTGCACATCGGACAAGTTCTGTGGTCCTGGAGCCATGGGTCCACGCAGTTCTTATGAAACACGTGTCTGAGAAACACGGCAAATTTATCAGCTCTATACAGATGGCAAAGAACGATCTGTTTTTTTTTTATTCTATTTTTAAAGCATTTTTATTATTTTCAAATACCAAAAATCGTTTTATTTCAAAATCCAAATCATCCACATTAAAAGGTTCAGAGATTTTGAATTTAGATGATCTTCACAAAACTTAAGAGGCTAAATTTGGGGATTCAACTAAACACTACAGGTGCATTTATACATAAACAAATGAGCCAGTTGCAAAAATCTATATAACAAACATGACAGAATGACATCGAGTTTTAATTGCTTAACCTTGAAAAGGGGTCGGATCATCCTTCACAGGACCCAGTTCTCTATCTCTGTTTACATAACAACAAATCATTACAAATAAATGAATATTTCCACTACACAAGATGATGGCTAATGAAACAAGTAGCCACACATCCACTGGATCCTGAGAAATATAGAGCTTTTATTATATTACCTAATTTTTTTAGCTACCGCCCAAAAAGTGACTCGGAAGCTATAGGTTTCCGGACACTTACTTGCCGCATGCTGAAGCTGGGGCTCTCAAACATGCGATGCTTGTTCTATATTGGATTATTATGAAACGTTCCTTTCGGAGGGAGCGTCTGGACCCCTGTGGTCTATTTTGTTTTAAAGATCATTTCTACTTTTCCAGCTATACACCTCGTCCACTAACAGCCTCAGCAGACTTTTCAAAAACCTGTTGATACTGGTGCAACTCGACTTTAATGGTGCTGTCTTGTAAAAACAGGCTTCTCTTAGTCCTGCAGAGGCATAAAATACTTTTAGGTAGCTATTTAAAATATTTTTTTTAAACTCTGGAACCAAATGACAAAGTATACAAATAAACCCAAACAAAACTAGTGAACTAACAGCAACAGCCAAATAACAAGTCTTGAAAATTCAAAATATTCATGTTCTTATCATCAAATGCATTCATTCTGAATTCTGTTTCTATTAAGTTTACTTTTTAATAATTTGGTTATTGCTGATCCCAAGGTCGGGGGTTCAAGCCCCACTATCAATGGGCTCTCACTAATGTCCCCCCAGTGCAGCTAACTGGGTTATCAAATGCCGGCCATGTCTCTCACTGTCTGTGGTGAGAGGCATGTAAAA
>JAOUQZ010000039.1:25795757-25811155 GCA_028564935.1 Neosilurus hyrtlii
GGTTATCAAATGCCGGCCATGTCTCTCACTGTCTGTGGTGAGAGGCATGTAAAAGAACCATTGCTGATTTTCGTCAGTAGCTGCATAGTCGTCAGCGTGTTTCTGCCCTGCGATGGCCTGGTGAGCTGTCAAGGGTGTACCCCACCCTCGCCCAGAGTCGGCTGAGATGGTCTTTAGACTCCCCGTGACCCTAATTAGGATTAAGCGCCTCAGAAAATGAACGAATGAATAAATAATTTGGTTAGTTTTCAAGAAGGAAATTTATTTCCTCTTTTTCCGGTTTGCAAAATCGCCCCACCTGTTTTTGTGTACTCACGGTGTACAGGTTGATATCCTAGTAGTAAAGAAGCCAATCGGAGTGCACGAGTGCTCATATCCAGTGAGTGTGGATGTAATAATTACCACTTTTGGTTAGACTGTAAGCTCTGTTGCCTGGGATTTCGCCAAATGGCTGTGAATTGTTTTTAAAAAACATCGCAAATGGCGAATAGCTTCTTGTTGCACTGGATTCTGGGAAGGGTGACACAACCCCTTTAATGACTACTTCATGGCTAGATGGGAGTCTAAAGTGGATATATTTAGTGGCACAGTGGTGTATGGTTAGCATGTCCGTCTCACAGCAACAAGGTCCTGGGAGTTGAACCACGTTGGTTTGGATGTCATTTGAACTAACTGGAACCCTTAACCCACATCAAACACTACAACATGAATACACAGATATATCCACCCTGAAGCACCCTCCACCCTATCAACTTTCTTTCCCTTTTGGACTCCACCTAGCTCCGCCTACCACTAAAATCAACTCCGCCCCATGAACTATTCCCAAATTAATAGGCAATCTGATTGACAGGAAAGCAGAGACGCCTCCAGACAGAATTTCTGGATCTTACCGACACGGCAGTATCCTTACGACATCATTGGCCTTGTAGCCCTCGATGCACACAGCACAGTTGTCGAACTCGGACTCTGTTTCCTAGAAACAAAAGCCACAGATGCAATTATGTGAACGTGTGTGGATCTGTTTACTTTTAGCTAATGGAGATTTCCCAGAAACTGAGAAGGAACGGTGCAGCAATAAAAGGCATCAAGCATGGCTGATCAGAATTAATGGTACACAAGGCAATAGCTGTGGCTTGTGTCAAGTTTTTATGAAATAGAGCACAGACTGGGATAATGACTACCGATTCTGAGGCACCAATCCCCAACACACCTTCCAACAATCTGCTCTGAGCGTGAACAACAACAAAGCAGATGTTCCATGAGTTCAGTTACTAGGTTATCTGAAGAATTCCTTCAAATCCTCAAGAATTAACAATTCACTGCAGATTCCATTCTTTATATCTTAAAGGTACAGTATGTAACATTCTGGAGGATCCATTAGCAGAAATTATTATAATTGGGTGGCACGGCAAAGTAGTGGGTAGCACGTCCACCTCACTGCAAGCAGTTCCTGGGTGCGATTCCTGGGCTCGTGCGTTTCTGTGTGGAGTTTGCAAGTCCTCTCCACGCTTGTGTGGGTTTCCTCTGGGTACCCTGGTGTCCTCCCACACGGCAAGGACATGCACATTAGGCTAACTGGCTCTTCCAAAATTATCCCTAGGGGTAAGTGTGATTGTCAATGATTGTGTGTACTGGCCCTGCGGTGGTCTGTGTACCCTGCCTTCGCCCAGTGTCGGCTGAGATAGGCACCACACATCCGCGCAAAGTTTTGTTTTCAGAACTTTAAAATAAGATTTTTATATCGACTTCGGAAGCAGGTCCCCACTCACAGAGGCCGCCATCTTGCACCGCTATGTTGTTACAATAGCAGAAAAGGGGAGGGGTCTGGAACGAAATTTCTATAAATTACACAATTTCTACAATCTATAACCTCACCACAAGATTTCTCTAGCTACTGCAAAATCTTACACATTGTACCTTTAAATATAGCTTTCAAGTGAAGTTGTAGATGAATGATGGAGAGTGAGAAATCACCTTGTCCCCTTTCTTGATGGTGCGAACTTGAAGCTTGCTTATGGCTTTCTTTGCAGCATCTCCCAGTCGCCTCTGTGGAACACAAGAGCTATGCATGAGCTCCCGAGCCTTCAGCATGAACTGCAGTGGTATTTTAAAGTGAGGGTCTAACTGAAGGAAAACACTGCATGAGACAATGCAACACCCTGGGCTAGACAGCTGTCAATCACACAGCATTGCCGTCGATGCACCTATTGAAACAAAACCCTCGTCAGAGTGAATACAACAAACAATCACTCCCAGTGCATATTCAGGTCCTCCGATAGCATGCGCTGTACCTGGTTGCGGTCGCGTGCGTTGGCGTAGCGGAAACGCTGGATGTAGTAAAAAACGAGCCACGCCAGAGAGATGATCATGAGCACGATGAAGGAGATGGAGACGAACACCACGGAGGTCCGGCTGACGTACTTCTGCAGGTTGCGTGTTCCGATGGTGATGTGCATGTTCACGCTCACGTTCTTCTCCAGCAAGACAGCGATCTCTCGCCCTTTCGGTTCTGGGATCATGATGGCCACCACGTCTCCGGTTCCTGAAACCCAGAAAGATGGAACAGGATCATAAATTAAACATACCCTCATGCACGCTGTGATTTTTCTGCTTTAGGGTCACGTGTGTCAGCCTGCATCGGATGAATGAGAGACTTCGATCTAACGATATAGCTACTATCCCCAACGCCGCTCCATACCCCAGTATCTAACAGAGAAGATGATGAGCTGGAGCACCTGCGAACACAATGGTGCAGAGATGGGGCAAATACAAACCCCTGTCTGTTCATGCCGATCGATCCCCATGGTAAGGGCATCCCTTGTCGATTTGACTACATCGCATCCAACTCTCCAGACATCGGTTTACGCAAAGTTCAAATGTAGGTTAGGTCTAGAATGATGGCGGCAAGCCGTTTACCTTACCTTACCGTACCTCATATATAGTGCTGGAACTGGAGGCTCCTTCCTTAAGGGGTTAAATAGACACCCACCCACAGAAGCCATCATTGTATCAAAGTATGGAAACGTTTTTCTTTTGTTAAATATCACATTTATTAAACCTGTTTATTACCAAACCTGCTACACACGTCCTTCTGAATTAATTGTTCTATAGACACAATATCACCATTACACTTTATGGAGTGGTTAAATTTTTCCCTCATCAATTCAAGACGTCGGTGAGAAATGAACCCGATACTGCATGGAAATAAAAGGTGTGTTGCTTAAGTTTGTTGAAACAATGCCATGACGAATACGTGCTGTAAGCAATGCTGACAGCAACGCGCCACTCCATAAAGTCTTCTCCGGCACATCCGAAGACTTTCAAAAGGGTTAAGGTCAGGACTCTGCGGTGCCAATACACATGTGAAAACGAACTCGTGCTCCCTGGACCAGTCTTTCATTATTTGAGTCCTCATTTTATATCCGTGCCATCGGGGAAGAAAAAGTCCGTTGGTGTGATAACCTGCTCATTCAGTACATTATCAGCTGACATAATGTTGCTGAGCCTCGACCTGACCAACTGGAGCAACAATGCCATGGAGATTACATGCTGTGATCAAGAATAAATGCTCTCCATGAAAACATTAGAGTGTCAGTCAATGAGAAAATGAATTATTATTTCCAGACCAATCAGATTTGAGGATGTAACAGTGACCTGACTTATTGTAGCCATAGTCTCAGGTCACGAGAGTCAGAAAAAAGTTCACCAGCTTTTAAAGAATGGCAACCGCAAAAAAACAGCAAAGTATTAACAACAACAACACCAAACTTTTCAAGGCCAGAAACAAATCGACCTCTTCACCACCACGGCTAAAAATAATCCACAGTCTATTTAAAGTCAAGGCTCAGTGGACAGCCTGGGCGGGAGACTCTCGTCCCGTCTCTGCCTTGTCAGTTATATCCTCTGTTCAGCATCCTTGGCAGCGTATAGAGATCTGAAGCCTTTCCAACTCGAACTTAGACAACAAAGAGTCCCCAGAGAGTCACGTAAGCACTTTGTACATCCTCCTGAGAACAGAGTACAAGGGGAAGCTCTGAACAGCTGCCTAGTCAACAATCGATAGCACATGGATATGAAACACAGCTGAGCTTTAAATCACTCAAACCTGCTCCAGTCCAAAATATCGCGATGATTTAGTGCTCAATGTGTGTTTGTGGAAGTATCTTCGTTTACTCAGACAGAAGTCATAACTCACAACTAAAACGCAGGGGAAAGAATCTCCCATCAGGTGCTTACCAAATCTAAAAATATCTCCAGGCACCGAGAGACCAAGCAGAGCCACATGATCCACCTGGTGTTATCATGCTGAGCCGTTAAAGCTTTTATGTAATGTTTCCACTTGGACGGATGAAGGCTGTGTATCTCGGCGGAAATGAGAGATCGGTCAAGCAGAAACTCCAGCACGAAAGGTGATTAAGTGAGTTTTATTGAATGCAGAAATCCAATCTGCTACGCTGCTAAAGATATGAAAGAAAAAAACGCTGTTAACAGGCACTTCAGGATTACAACATTTCAGCTGGTAATTAACTCATCGGCATAATTACAATCAATGATTTTATTGGGAGTTCTTATAAAAACAAGCAGAACTGCATTAAAGAAAAAACACACTGCTGCACTCATTAATTTTCTAATTAGGGTCACGGGGAGGCTGGCACCCATTTCAGCCGACTCTGGGCGAGGGGAGAGTACACCCTGGACAGCTCGTCAGACCACTGCAAAGCCAACACACACACACACACAACTGGGGTGACTTGGAACAGCCAATTAACCGACTGTGCATGTTTTTGGACTGTCCGAAGAAACCGGAGAACCTGGAGGAAACCCACACAAGCACTGGGAGAACATGCAAACTCCACACAAACAGCCCCGAGCCGGGGAATCAAACCCTTTTTGTACTGTTAAAAGAAAACGATCCACACTGAGTTTACTCTTACCATCCCACAGTTTATTACTCCCATACATCGCACTGTAGAATGGAGGGGACACCAGGAAGTGTTGCGTTAGCGTAAAATTCTGAAATTTCCGTTAAAAAGAACGAATTTGGTAGCTTATGATTTCTTCAAATATGTATACCTAACATGTTTACTTACTTGTTTTTTTAATTACTTATCTTTGCCAGGCACATACAGAAAATATGGAAAAAATGCATATAAATATACTAAATTAAAATACATAAAAAAGTGAAGCCACGACAGCGTACGCCAGTTACTGTGGCCCCTTATAACAAAATATAACATGGAAATATTTAACATAATGTACCAATATATATATATATATATATATATATATATATATATATATATAAAATAAAAAGAGCAATTCACAGGTAAAACAACGCAGGGCTGCATGCCCTGCTGCACAGTCAGATGGTGCCCCACATTCATAGACTGTCGACATCATAATTATTTCATAGTGCATGTTGATAACACGAGAGGCTTGAAGGCGTACTGGTGAACACTTCTGCCTCACAGTAAGAAGGTGCTGAGTTCACATCCTGGGTCCGGAGAAGGTGTGTGCGGTATGTATGTTCTCCCCGTGGTTGTATGGGTTTCATCTGGGTACTCCGGTTTCCTCCCACAGTCCAAAGAAAGCATATTAGACTAACTGGTTGTTCCAAACTGCTACTAAGTGTGAGTGTGTTGCCCTGCGATGGACTGGCGAGCTGTTCAGGGTGTACCCCACTTTCATGCAGTTGGCTGAAATAGGCTCAAGACTCCCTGCGATCCTAGTAGGATAAAGCAGTTCTGCAAATTAATGAATGAATGCTGATAACCTTCCTTACTTCTTAATTTAGGTTCTACTGGTCGTAATCTAAGGTCTAACTTAATGTCACTTATTATTTCTAATGTCTTTTTTGATATGATAGATAAAACAATGTTGATTCATCCAATCAATGTATCCTTACGTCTGAACCAATCACTGCACACTTACCTCACCCCTGCGCTATAAGGGCCAAAAAAAACCCCAAAAACCCCAAGTCTCTCAAACAGCTTTACCAGAACTATGACTGACCTTAGTTCCTGCAGAAAGAACACATAAAAAGGGGTTCACACAAAAAACAGTTCTAAGAACTAAAAAAAGGTTCCTCCGGGCCAAAAGTGCCTCATGTTTAGGGCCATGAAAGAAACTTGTCTTAAACGTATATTAACGAATGACGAGTAACATTAAGGTGAATGATGAGTTGGTTACTGAAGAGGTGCAGCAGGTTTCGGGACGGTCTTTGTGTTGACTTGGATCGGATTTATTGCCATTTATACTCACTACCCCACTTCAAACCCTTTACTGTTTTAATAGCCTCCAACCTCTCCTCTTCTGGGACGGCCTGTACTAGTTTCTGGAGCCTAGCTGTAGGAATTTGTCCATTAATAAGGCACTGTGGCTCACTTCTACTTCAACCTTTCCAAAACATGTCTTCACAGAGGGACGTTCATGCTGGAACAGGTTTGTTCCAGTGCTTCATGCTATGGGACCCAAGATCAGCTCCGGCATGATGAGACGGCATGCTTGGGTGTAAAAACTCCAGCAAACTTTACCTACCTTACCTTTACCACATCTAACTTTTTATAATAGCCATAAACACTGTTTGTTGTGTGTTGTTCTTTCTTTCTGCCAGCACAAACTTTTTCTTAAAAATAAATAAATAAATAAACAAAAAAAAACCCACCATATTCACTGGTTCAAGGCATGGATGACGCTCACAGCATGCAGAACATCTGGAGTTGATCTGGCCTTAATTAATACATATACACATATTTCTTATAAAACACGTCATTTTACTGTGAGAGAATAAGATTCACTGTAATATAAAAATACTTCACCAGAAACTGTGGCTCCTTATTTCAACAACCAGTTATTACATCGATATAATTCCTATTAGACGTGCATGTGATTATGTGATCATTGTGACTGACCTAGCATATTCCTTTTTTTTTTTTTGCGGAATGAGTCAAATGATTGATGATGTGTTAGACGCCACCAATTATCCAACAATTCCTACATGAATGCCAGTTGCATGCTAACGTGTAACAACGTGTACAGTCCACTACATGATTTTGATTTTCCAGCCTCTTCTGTAGCCATCTGGTAAATACCCAGGGAGCCTCCCATCCGTTACGTTTCTCATCATTAATCCTCAAGTGTCCTCTTGTTTATGTAGTCTTCAGTTGTGTAAACCTGCTATAAACTGGGCCTGTATCAACATTAATGCATTACAGGCCCAGAGGCTGAGATTTGCTTCAAGTCTAATACACTTCAATCTGTGACCCTGGTATTACTACTGATTTATGTACATGACAGAAAGCGTTAGGAAAAATTAGGCGCACACTATTTGTTTTCCATTATTTTTCCTTTTCAGAGACCCTGTGCCTACACAAGGGCTGGACTGGACTGAATGTAATGTTTCCACTGAACTGACCAGTCGCATGTTGCGTTACTTGTACGACTCTGTATAAAACTCCTGAAAGTCGTGAAACAAACTGAAGAAGTGCTGGACAGTGTTGATGTGTTGTGGTTTCTTTCCCAATACGTAAAAACATCAAGAAGTGCCTCCCTATCACAGGACCACCACCGACCAGCGAGAGGTGTTAGCACGCACATGCCCCTTCTGTGAAATGCAATGTGGCCACAGGCATTTTTACAAACTGCTACGTATGTGCACGAGAGGCCTAACACACTCGGAGGGAAAGCGCTATCCGCCGTTGTATAAATGTCACAGAAACCCATGATTGGCTGACATGGCATCCCTCCCTCCTGTGCCAATTAGCTTCTACGGACTCCCAATTGCAGCTGGGTGCGGCGTCAGCCAGGATTCGAACCTGGGATCTTTGGGTTGATAGTCATGCGAGAGCCTGGGTTTGGGTGTTTAAAGGAAAACTCATGTGGGGATTTTAGTAAAATTTTTACCAGAGATATGACTTTGGGCAAGAAAGACTCCATTCAATTTTGGGGACGATCCGGATCAAAGTCTGGATCCAGGAATCTTTTTAACGATTCCTTAACATTGTATGATAGGATGATTTTCAAAGGCTTGCTGGAGGTTTGCACTCTCTAATTTCTTTATAACATTTTGTTGTCAAATAAAACAAACTGGTGCCATGGAGCACATCATTAGCAGAAGCAATTGATATTGTTAATAAGTAGCCATGTACGTAATTATAAACCCTTTCCGACTCATTTAAGATCACACTGCTACACCTCAGGATCCTGGTCACTCTGCTGGGCTGATTTCACCACAATGTCTGGATCACTGTACATGATCCCTTACATAACACCTAGCACACCTAGCAGTGCAAGAAATAGCTAATCAACATAACATAGTCGACTAAATTTACCGCACTGAACTGGTAATTAGTTGGTGATTCGATCACATGTTCACATGCCGATTCAGAATGCTCCGAGATGCAGGAATTACCACTTACTGGTGTAAAGTAGATACTGACCTCCCTCTCTCCCTTCAGTACAAACCTGTGACTGACATGTAAACAGACTTTGATGTTCAATCAGCTACTTCATACTGTTAACAGCAAAGAAGCTTAAAAGTATACCGGCCAGTAATCTATCACTTAGTACATCCACAAGGTACAATTACCATGTTGTGGAAGGTTTCTGCAGCAAATGAATTGAGAAAAACAGGGTCATGTGTGTGGGTTACAGTCTTCTGACGGTTCATTGGTCCAACAGTTACGGACCATTGGCCCGACCACCCTTACCCTAACCCAACTGAACAGCGTATGGTGCCCAACTGATTAAAGTAAGGAGCCCATCGTACATGAGTAGGGCTTTTGAAGCAGTGGGCTGTTGTAGCTTAATGGTTGGAGAAGCAGGCTTGGGACCTAAAGGTTGCTGGTTCGATTCACAAACCAGCAGGAAAAATGTGTGGCGGCGGTGGGTGTCAGCTGCACCCTCCCCTTCCTCCACCTTCATGGCTAAAGTGCCCTTGAGCAAGGTACCTAACTCCAACTGCTCTCCGGGTACCGCAGAACTCACAAGAGTCGATACACCACACTACCTCGCACTGTCAACACCAGGAAACTGTGTACACGCATTGTTGTAGCTTGTGTTTTTCAAGGAATTTGCACTTCAAGAGGGTTGGGGTGTCACTGAAAGACACCATTCTGGCCCTCTTCTTCAGAAACCTTGCCTGGCTTACTGCCTCATTGCCACAATCATTCTAAAGCGTCTTAAGGGTACCCACGAGGTAATATTTGAACCATATTTCTTAAAAGCATCTAAAAGAAGCTTCAAGGAAATTATAAACAGAGACGTTTATAGCTGGAAGGTCTGAGAAGATTGAAGAAATCATTAAAATATAGAAAGTTCCATGCAATTATTTAGTAAAATTAGCCGATTTAAGAACGGGGGTAGTTTAGTCAATGAAATACTCCACGAGGACACACATATTGTGTGTGTGTGTGTGTGTGTGTGTGTGTGTGTGTGTTTAAGTTAATTAGACTGGGTAATATGTTACTGGATCATAAAGTAAATGGAAAGTGCCTGAGGTTGAGAGGAAGCTGCTGAGTAACCCGGCCGTCCTCGTGTTGAGGAGTGAGTAGGTGTTAACGTGAGATTTATTATTTATATATTTCCCTGACAATTACAATGACTTAGTGTTCTTTCTCCGCCACTGGTCCAAGATGATCAGGGGGTTCTTAAATCCGAGCGTTTCTGAAGCTTGTGAATGTGAGCGCTAGCGGTGTGTGTGTTCACAAACAAAACGCCTTTGTGTACTTTTCTACAGGTGGCCCTGTGTAAAGCCAAAGACAGAAAACACCGTACGTGGCACGGGAAGCGAATCAGGTTTTGTTATCTTCTCACCGGGTTTCTTCCCTCAGCCTCATGTTCGGCCGTGCTGTCGTGAATCGTGACTGGAGTTAAACCAGCTGCACCACATACAGCACAGCAGCACACCGTTCATGCTCAGGGATCAGTCTATATAAAAGAGTGTGAGAGAGAGAGAGAGTGTGTGTGTGTGTGTGTGTGTTGGGGAAGGTGAACAACTTTCATCAATTCTATTTAACAATCACTGCTGTCAGAACAGTCTCTCCTCACCTAGTCCTAACACGGCAGACCCTCATGCCACGGCAGACCACACACACACACACACACACACACACACACACACACACACACACACACACACACGGTCTTCAGTGTTGAGTGTCACACTGCTAAAAAGTCAACGCCTCACACTCACAGTAGCCTCAACACACATCAGCTAAAGAGGTTCTTGCTTTAATGGTGATGAGGAGAAGAGTGGAGAGGAGACGAGATAAGAGGAGACGACACAAAAGGAATTGAGACAAGGAGAGAAGAAAGGAGGGGAGGGGAGATGAGAGATGAGGAGACAAGGCAAGAGGAGATGATAGAAGAAGAAAGGTGATGAGACGAGTTAAGAGGAGATGAGAGGAGAGGCAATGAAAGTTAGAAACCAGAAATGTTGAGAAAAGGGGAAAAAATTATGAGAAAGAAGAGACAAGACATGAAGATAGAGGACAAAGTGTAAAGAAGAAATGATAGAACTCTAGACAAGAGAGGAGAAGAAATTAGAAGAAGAAAAAATAAAGACAAGGTGAAGAGAAGAGATAAAGGGACCCAAAACAGAGATGAGTTGATACAAAGGGGTTCCAGGAAGACTGGAGAAGAAAAGGAGTAAAGAGATTTGGGGAAATTGTACAGTAGGGACAGGAGAGAGAAGAGAGAGGAGAGAGGAGAGAGGAAGATCAGAGAGGAGAGAGAGCAAGAGAGGAGAGAGATAAAGAGAGCAAGAGAGGAGAGAGGGGAAGAAAGGAAAGAGAGGAAGAGAGAGGAGAGAGAAAGAGAGGAGAGGGGAAGAGAGGAAAGAGAGGAAGAGAGCAAGAGAGGAGAGAGGAGAGAGAAAGAGAGGAGGGGGGAGAGAGGAAAGGGGAAAAGAGCAAGAGAGGAAAGACATAAAGAGAGGAGAGGGGAAGAGAGGAAGAGAGAGGAGAGAGAAAGAGAGGAAGAGAGCAAGAGAGGAGAGAGATAAAGAGAGCAAGAGAGGAGAGAGGAAAAGAGAGGAAAGAGAGGAAGAGAGCAAGAGAGGAGAAAGGGAAAGAGAGGAAAGAGAGGAAGAGAGATAAAGAGAGCAAGAGAGGAGAGAGGGGAAGAGAGGAAAGAGAGGAAGAGAGGAGAGAGGGGAAGAGAGGAAAAAGAGGAGAGAGATAAAGAGAGCAAGAGAGGAAAGAGAGGAAGAGAGAGGAGAGAGAAAGAGAGGAGAGGGGAAGAGAGGAAAGAGAGGAGTGGAGAGATGAGTGTAAAGAGAGGACAGAGATGAGAAAAAGAGAAAAGAAGAGAGGAAAGATGACAGAATGGAGAGAAAAAGAGGTAAAAGAGGAGAGACAGGAAGAGAGGACAGATTGAGATTTTATTCAGTCTCCTTCATTCAATCATTTCAGAAACATTATATAAATATCACAAAAAATGTGCAAATTCAACAAGTTGATAAATATGTTGTTTCTAAAAGATCTTAAAAGCTACAAAATCCAAATATAAAACAGCAAAAAAAAAAAATACATAAAATTAAATGTTTTCTGAATTTTCCATGAATGGTAAAATAACAAAAAGACTAAAAAAAGTAATAAAATTATTACAAATATAACAACTGTAAGAACAGTGAGGTGTGAATGTAATGAAATAAGAGGTGTGAATGATTAGAAATTAAAAATCAGTTCACCATCTTCACTTATCTCACAGAGGGCATCTGATATTCCCCACACTGCACCAAACTTGTGAACATCACTGATTACATCATAATATGTATGTTCATGTTTAAGTCTTGCAGCCAACGTCCCCCTCGTCATAGCCACCACATCTGTTGTCCCGGTGCCTGGGGTGTAATTCTTCCTGGTTTTCCAGGTTGCTAGTTTGGCTAAACCAGATAAAAAATTCAGTAGATAAACTTTACCTTTCCTAGCAACACTATACCAAGTACCACCAATAAATGTTTCGGTTGAGAACTCCTCCCCTAAACCACACCTTTAACAGGCTGAAGAGGTTCCCCACCCGGCTGCAGTTCAGGAACAGGTGCTCTTCATCTTCGTCCCGACCACAGAAAGAACATTCCGGTGGGTCACGTGTCTGTTTGTTGCTATGATTTTGTGGATGATTCTCCACTGTAGATCACATGTTCGTTGATCTATTGGAGGTTTGTACAGGGTTCACCAGCGTCCTTTCATGGAGAAGCCTGGTCCAAACAAACCTGACCATTCTGAGGCCTTCAGCCCTCTCAGTGCCACCTGATAAGTCACTTTCACACACGTGGTGTACAAAGCCTTCTTGAACAGGCTTTTGAAATTCCTGAGCACTGGAGTGCAGAACGAGAGAAGCGTGTTCCCATCCTCTTCCCATAGTTGTTCCACTGCTGCTGAAACGGTACTGGGTGGGGAGGGGTCGCTGTTGTGGCCTCTTGTCCCTCTATCCTTCCTCTCTAAGGCTTCTACGCAGCTCTCTGGTAGCGCCCCTTGGAGGTCATTGATAAACCTTTCTGCTAAGCGAGGGGACTGTAAGCCAGTGACATTTCTTATGAAGGCCATCGTTTTCCGCCCAGCGCCGTCTCTCAGCTGGGCCAGTGTTGTACGTCCACTCATGCGCAGAGAGGTCTGTACGCTTGCTGAGTTAAGCATTCTTGATGTGATCCATGGGTTGTACAACACTTCTCTGGCTGAGAGAGGCTCCTGTGAACGGTGAACACCCTCCGCCATGTTCTCAGCATTGACTGGTAGAAGGTGGGAAGGCTTCCCAAATTCATCTGTTCTGTGTTCACTAGGAGCAGCTGCTGGGTGTAGCCGAGGCCCTCCACCTTCCTGAAGAATGCGTTTGCTGTTTTTTCCATGCCACATCTTCACTGTATAGCAGCTTTGGCACTGCCTGTAGATGGAATGTGGAGATCCAGCTGTGTATGTCAATCAAGCCCTGTCCCCCTTCTTGTACTGGTAGAGTACAGGTGCCTTAGTTCAGTGTTGGCCCGACCAGAAAAAGTTCGCCAATCTCCTCTGCGTTTCTTGTATAAGATGTGTAGGTGGTTCTAGGACACTGAGTTTATGCCACAGGATGGAGGCAGCCAGGTTGTTTGTTCCCAGGATCTTCCCCCTGTAGGACAGCTGGGACGAAACCCAACTCCATTTTGACAGCTTGGCGACCACCATACCAGCATTCTGTCCCTAAAAACACACCGAGAAACTTCATCCCATCTTTCCTCCACTGTAAGCCACCTGGGATTTGTGGTGGTCCCCACCCACCTATGAGGAGTCCCTCACTCTTTCCCCAGTTGACTTTGGCAGATGTCGCTTTCTCGTACATGGTTCAAATGGTGTTGAGTCTTGCTATGTCTTCTTGTTGTGTGATAAAAACTGTGACATCATCTGCATATGCAGGCACTGTGAATTTTCCTCCTGTAGGGTCACCTGGGGTGCTAAAGACACTTAGCTCTCTTCTCTGCCTGCTGAGAAGAGGTTCGATAGTGAAACTGTATAGCTGACCAGAAAGCGGATATCCATGTCTGATACCCCCCTGTACAGGCATCAGACAGGTCAGTCCACCTCCCACCTTAACCAAGACCGAGGCGTCAGTATACAGAAGTTTAATCCATGAAATAAAAGTTTCTCCAAACCCAGAACTTTAAAAAAAGTAGTCATGTTCTACTCGATCCAAAGCTTTTTCTTGGTCTAGTGACAACTGAGAGTGACAACAGTCCCGCGTGTATTTGTCAAATATGTCTATAATGTCTCTGATTGAAAACAAATTGTCCGTGATGGATCTGTCTGGCACACAGTAGGACTGATCCTCATGAACCAGAGTTATGCCAAAATAAAATGAACCTTTCACAGAACAGTATCCAATAAAGGTTTTACATTAAAATGCCAGTAATACTGTGGCTGTGGTATTTTGAGCATGTTTACATCAACTATTGTCATGTGGTGATCGGTAAAACCATTGGGGAAGATAAAAGCATTGGTTATTCTATTGTTATTTGCAGCACTCACATAAATCCTGTCTAATCTAGCACCAGAGAAAACCCTGTCTGATACCTTCACCCATGTGTATTGTCGTGACTTTGGGTTTCTGCTTCTCCAAATATCAACCAGGTTAGCTGTCTTTATGAGGCTCTGAAGCAGCTGGCCGGACTGCGGATGTGGCTCTTCACCATTTCTATCCAAAATAAAATCAACAGTACAGTTCCAATCGCCCCCCATTACCATAAAACAATCTTCACTGCACTGTGGTAATGTGCTGTCGATCTTTTGTAAAACATTAAAATGTTCTGGACCATTGCTGGGTGCGTCAACATTTATAAAAAGAAACAAAGTGCCCTGAATTTCAACTTCGACAATTAAAACCCTCCGCTTTACAAGTTCAGTTACTGAAATTATTGTGATATTAAAATTATTTGTAATGAAAATTGCTACCCCTGCACTCGTGTTTGATCCATGAATAAAACAAATCTTCCCTTCCCACTGAACCCCCCAGTCCACCTCATTAGAGCTGTCGGAATGTGTCTCCTGTAAGAAAATAACCTCAACCTTTTTTTATCTGTAGATACTCTGATAAAACAGCTCTTTTATTCTTATCTCGAGCCTCGTTAATATTAAGAGACCCTAAACTGAAGGTATCCATGAGGAGGTGGAAGGAAAAGGTCAGGACCAGAAGAGACACAGAGCAGGGCAGAAAGAGGACAGAGAGGAGAGAGAGGAGAGAGATGAACAGGAGAGAGGAGAGAGAAGAGAGAGGAGAGGAGAGAGAGAAGAGAGAGAAGAGGAGAGAGATGAACAGGAGAGAGGAGAGAGAGGAGAGAAATGAATAGGAGAGGAGAGAGAAGAGAGAGAAGAGGAGAGAGATGAATAGGAGAGAGAAGAGAGAGAAGAGGAGAGAGATGAATAGGAGAGGAGAGAGAAGAGAGAGAAGAGGAGAAAGATGAATAGGAGAGAGGAGAGAGATGAATAGGAGAGAGGAGAGAGAAGAGAGAGATGAATAGGAGAGGAGAGAGAAGAGAGAGAAGAGGAGAAAGATGAATAGGAGAGGAGAGGGGAGAGAGATGGAGAGGAGAGAGGAGAGAGATGAATAGGAGAGAGGAGAGAGAGAAGAGAGAGGAGAGAGAGATGAATAGGAGAGAGGAGAGAGAGAAGAGAGAGGAGAGAGAGATGAATAGGAGAGAGGAGAGAGAAGAGAGAGAAGAGGAGAACGATGAATAGGAGAGGAGAGAGATGAAGAGAGGAGAGGAGAGAGATGAATAGGAGAGAGGAGAGAGAAGAGAGAGAAGAGGAGAAAGATGAATAGGAGAGAGGAGAGAGAAGAGAGAGAAGAGGAGAAAGATGAATAGGAGAGAGGAGAGAGAAGAGAGAGAAGAGGAGAAAGATGAATAGGAGAGAGGAGAGAGAAGAGAGAGA
>JAOUQZ010000039.1:25823484-25838716 GCA_028564935.1 Neosilurus hyrtlii
GAACACACACACACACACACACAGCTAAAGACTGACACCTACTGACACACACCGTAAAATCTGCGACAAAAAATAAATTATTCAAACTAATTCTTCAGTGCACTCAACACACACACACACACACACACACACACACACACACACACAACAACAACACACAATTAGTGGTTTTAAATGACCTATTCAACAAGCTAAACAATGCTCTTCACTGTTTTGCGTTTATGTCATATTTTTTAACTTAAATAAATTTCAGTTTTTTAAAGATCATTGCAGGGTAACACACACACCCAACCCAGGGGCAATTTGAAATGGTCAAATAGCTTAACCATCTGCCTCACAGCAATAAGGTCCTGGATTTCGAGTCCATGGTTCGGGCGTTTCCGAGTGCCGTTTGTATGTTCTCTCCGTGGTTGCGTCGGTTTTCTCCGGGTACTCTGGTTTCCTCCTACAGTACAAAAACAAGCATGGCTTTTCCAAATTTAGCCGATGTATGAGTGTGTATGATTGCGTATGTATGGTTGCCCTGCAATGGCCTTGGGAACTGTTTACAGCATACCTCGCTTTAGCCCAGTGTCGGCGGAGATATCCATCAGCCTCCCCGCAACCCAAGTAGGACAAAGCAGTTCGCCAAATGAGTGAGTGAGTGATGAGCGTATATTTACAGTAACTAAACAAATATTTTCCATCCCTGTGTAGTTGTCTGAGTGTATTTACGACTCGCGTGGAGGCTCACAGTGAACAGAATCTGAAAGAGCTGCGGAATGTGCTTGAAAACATGGATCCCCTGTTTAAGGTAAGCTATGTTTACACCCTTAATAACTCTTAAAGTACATATTATAAGTGTTATATTATTATAAGGTTAATGGCTAATATATGATTTGCACTTTTTCTATATATGGTCCTTCTGGAAAAAATGCCCAGGTATTTACTAAACAGAAAACATTTTGGTTGTAGGTATCGAACGCATCCCTGTACGCACCTTCTGCAGTTGATTTAAACGTAAGTTCTTTTTTTTTTAGATGATCAAATCAATTAAACAAACATATAAAGAGCATTGGTTTGAACTTTGCATGCCTGTTTACTAGTAACAAAATATATGATTATTATTCATTCAAAATATTTTCTCGTTTCTGATTGGTGGAAAGCCATCAACAAATTCTTGATATTCCTCTATGAGCCCGCTTATTCGATCACTGTCATCAGTAGATGGATAAATTGAAATATAATTGAGTGACTGGTGTCATGCCCCAACGTTCCTCCTGCCTCTACCCACTCATGCCAGAGAGGTCTAGCAAGAAAACCGTCAGTCTGCTTTCAATCTCTAGAGGGAATTAGTAAATTACTCAAAAAGTAAGACACCAAAACACACGAAGAAAGCAACAAACATTAAATGATATTCCAAGTTTTCCATTTTTTGGAAGCACGGAATATCAAAACTCCAGGGACAGATGAAGATTTGGTGACTGTTTTAGGAAAATCCTACACCGAGGAAGGAAGAAAAACGGAACTCTTTGAAAATATTCAACCATATCATTCCTTTTAGGGTCACTGGCAGGCTGGAGCCTATCTCAGCCAACTCTGGGCGAAGGCGAGGTACAACTTGGATAGCTCGCCAGTCCATTGCTGGACAACACACAATCATTCACACACACACTCCAAATAGGAGCAATTTGAAACAACCAATTAGCCTAATGTGCATGTCTTTGAACGTTGGGAGGAAACCAGAGTACCCAGAGGGAACCCACGTAAGCACAGGAGAACATGCAGACTCCACACAGAAATGTCCTCGCTGAGCCTGGATGTGCTAACCACTATACCATTGTGCCGCCCTCTTTGAAGATATTTTTGAATGAATAATAAAACAATTAAAGAGTTTGTCTTGTTTAATCTCTGAGGGTATTATCCACCCCCACTCACTCGATTGAATAATTCTTAAATATCATTTTTCACCTCACTGAATAATAATTGCTTAATATTATGTCTATGTGATTCAATGTGACTCCTGTGGAGTGTGCATAAATACTGTTAGTTGTTACATGCTGCTGAAGAAGTTTCATCTTGTCTGTAGGTATGCACTAAAAAGTTGATGTACTGCTACCTTCTGGAGTTGAATGTTATACTACATGAGGAGAACGGCACAGAGGACGACTTATCTGTAATTTACAGCCTTAAACAATTATACACACCTGTGAGCGTAAGTCTGCTGTAAACAGTTTTTTCTGGGTTGATCGTAGTTTAATCTTGGTTTGCGTCGCCATTTTCCCCTAGATACAGTATACTCATTGTTGTAATGGTTAACCCTTAAACAGGCAACATGCTCCAGGAGATACTAAACCAGTTTATTACTGTTTATTACCTTTATAAGGCTACGTACACTGGCAGATACAACTCATTAAATCCAAAATATAAAAGATATATATATATATATTTGCAATTTGTTTTCCACTTGTGCCTGTTTAAGGGTTCAATGCAGAACAGCTCTTGGGAAAATACAGATGTCAAGTTTCAGCTAGCTTCAAGTAGCTAAGGAACACTGCATAAACTGTATATACAAACATCCAATAAGCCAATCATGTAAAAGCAACGCATTTCATAAATATACAATTTTATAAGCTTTAGCCAATTAAAATAAAATCTTATATGACTTGAATCCCTGACCCTCTATTTAGTAACCCAGAGCCTTGCACACTGAGGTACCACTGAACAGTCAGTTCCTGAAGTTCATGTGATGCAAGAAAAATGCGAAAACCGTAAGGATTGGAATGACATTAACAAGGGTCACATTTGGGACATGCATTGGTGATGACTACGTTCCGGGCTGCACATCTGCAGACTGGTCTGCTGGGAACATCTGGGTTTTGAAAAGCCAAGACGGAACTGTTGTGTTGTAATTTAAGGCGTTTTACAAAAGTACTGCACGTTTAGAAATTACTGATTGGCGGTTTCAGAGCCAGACCTGTTACCTCATTATTACATAAAGTAAGGAAAGAAAGTGTTTGGAATCAACTAGTGCTGAATTTGTATTTAGCAGTTGTTTATGGAAATTCTAGTGTTCTAAATTTCAACAAAAGGTCTAATTAGGCTGAATAAATGAACACACTTATTAGAGGGGTAGCAGGAATATTATGAGTGGCCAAATCAATAAATACACAAACAAACAAGCAAATAAATAAATAAACAAACAAACAAACAAACAAACAAATAAATAAATATAAAAATAGGCTGAAAAGTTCATAGTGATCCATCTCACCAACAGGATGAGAGTTTCTATACTAAGGGGACCAAAGTGCTGCACCACCAGCGGGTAGACCACAGGGCTTGAAAAATATGTTCAAAACAAAACCCCATTTGGTCAAATTCGACCATTTCGTCATGGTCAGCCTATGAATGTTTCAGCTCACCCTTGTACACTGGCGAGCTCAGCAGCACTAAAACACTTGGAAAACATGTATAGCTGCCAGTAAAACGGGGTCACTGATGTTTATTAATAATGTGACTGCTGAAAGAAGGAGCAGGGAAAATTCTATAGTGTCCAGACACACTGTTGATGTCTCTGGTCTAGGAGGTATGTGGGATGAAGCATCATACTGTGAAAACAATTATTTTGATCAGGTGAATCTAACGAAAATCAGCAATGGTTACGAACTGTCCAGGGTGTACGCTGCCCTCGCCGGCTGAGATGGGCACCAGCCTTCCCATGACCCTAATTAGGATTAAGCGATTCAGAAATGGATGGATGGATGGAGGTGAATCTGATCTGATTACAGAAGTGTAAGTTAGTTACCTTTGCCAAGAGCACTGACAGAACCCCATCCCATGGTGGACCCTGGCATTTGGACTTGTTACTGGTAACACATATATATATATATATATGGGTCCACCATGGGATGGGGTTCTGTCAGTGCTCTTGGCAAAGGTAACTAACTTACACTTCTGTAATGTGAGACTCAATACAGAAATATACAGTACGACTGTGAAGCAACATTTTCCCAATGACACCCATACATACAATGCAAAACATTCTGTGTGCATTACAAAGGCATGGCTGCTTTGACCTCTCCCCAACAGAGAATGTGTGGTAAAATTTGAAAGAAAACAATGTGACAATGACGAACATGCTCTGCTGCACAACTTTAGACTTGTTGGTAGGAAGAATGGGACAAAATAACACCAGAAACACTCCATCACTTGGTGTCTTTGTCCCTAAACATCTTAAGTGCTTGAGTTAAAGGCAACTGGACTTCTTTTTTTGTTTTTTGAGGATGTTTCACCCTTCATCCAAAAGGCTTGTTGAGATCAATAAGATGATTTCTCACACAATCCTGCCCATTACGGGATACAGTTTTCTGCCTGTTGTTCTGCTTCACAATGGTTGATGTCTGAGGTTCTTTTCCATGTCTCCTCACTGTCCCAGTTTGAATAACCCCATGATTAAGGCGCTCTCTTGATGTGTGAGTGTGTTCCTTTTCTTTTCCCTCTGCCTTGGAGGGAACATTCTCTGCAACAAGGATGCCCACACTGGCTCGCCGCCTCTCCCCATGTGCAACTCCAGAATAAAACAAGGTCCAGCCCCTCTCGAGAAGGGTGGTTCCAGAGCCCAAGCTATGTGTTGAGGTGAGCCCAACTATATCTAGTTGGTATCTCTCAACCTTATGCACCAGCTCAGCCTCCTTCCCCGCCAGAGAGGTGATGTTCCATGTTCGAAAAGCCAGAGTCAGTAGCTGAGGATCGGTGCGGCAGAACCCATGCCTTTGGGTGCCACCCGGCTCGCATTGCACCCGACTCCAAATACCCCTTCTACATGTGATGGGTCTATGGAAGGCCGGACCCATGTCTCATCTTCGGGCTGGGCCCGGCCGAGCTCCATGGGCAGAAGTTCGACCACCAGGCACTCGCCTTTGAGCCCCTCCCCCAGGCTTGGCTCCAGGGGGGCGACCCCGGTAACCCGCATTCGGGCAAGGGAAACTGTGTCCTTGACATTTCTCTTATAGAGGTGTTCTGAACCGCGCTTAGTCTGGCCCTTCACCTAGGACTTGTTTGCCTTGGGTGACCCTACCAGGGGCATAATGCCCCCGACAACATAGCTCCCAGGATCATTAGGACACACAAACCCCCTCACACTATGGTAAGGTAGCGATTCAAGGAGGGGTAAAAAGACTTTAGATAAAAGTAAAAGACATTATATGAACAAAAAGTTGACACTTGATGGACACTTGACCCTTAGATCCATATGTAGCTTCTTCCCAAAGTTGCTGCCACAAAGTTGAACGGACACAATTGTGCAGAATGTCTTTTATCTTCTGTCGGGTTACAATTTTCCTGCACTAGAACAAAGAACCCCAAAAACTGTTCTAACACAAAAGTCCCCTTGCACACACAGTGAGCTCCATGAAGACATGCTCGGCCACATTTGGAGTGGGAGAATGTGAGTCACTCCTACAGAGTGCTGACCTCAACCCACTGAACATGTCTGGGACCAAGTAGACTGTCCCCAAAACTACCCCAGGTGTAATGCCTGGCAGTGCCTGACTTAATAAAGCTCTTGTGGATGAATGATCACAAATTTGCACTCCAAAATCTTTTGGACAGCCTTCCCAGAAAAGAAAAATATATTATAACAGCAAAGAGGAACAGAGCCTGGAGTCCAGGGAAACAAATATGAATGATATGAGCTCTTTTACTGGAATGATTTTGGATTATATTTACTATTAAAGTTATAAAATAGGTGGAATGGTGGCATAGTGGTTAGCACGTCCACCTCACAGCAAGAAGTCCTGGGTTCGATTCCTGGGTTTGGGGTTTCTGTGTGGAGTTTGCAAGTTCTCCCTGTGCTTGCGTGGGTTTCCTCCGTTCACTCTGGTTTCCTCCCACAGTCCAAAAACATGCACAGTAGGCAAATTGGCTGTTCCAAAACGCCCGAGGTGTGAGTGTGAATGGCTGTATGTGTGTTGGCCCTGTGATGACCTGGCAATCTGTTCAGGGTGTACTCTGCCCTTGACCAGAGTCGACTGAGATTGGCGCCAGCCTCGCCACGACCCAAATTAGGATTAAGCAGCTTTAAAAAAATGAATGAATGGGTGATAAGAAAACAGCTAGGCTTCCTGCTAAATTATAGTGAAGTTTCTGCCACATGGTTTGTATTATCTGGTTTCACCAAAATGATGACAGGTTTTCTTTTTGAGTCTTGTTTCTCTCAAAGGTTTCTTCCTCATGTCACCTAAGGGAGTTTTTCCTTGCCAACATTGCTGCAGGCTTGCTCATTGAGGACGTGTAGGGTTTATGAAAGAAATGTTTTAATTCTTTGTTAATTTTTCTTACAATGTAAAGCTGCTTTGTGACAATGTCCATTGTATAGAAATAAAACTGAATTGAATTTTTTTGGTCGAATGTCCATAAACCATACAGTGATGTACAAACCATGAAAATCAACGTTTATATCCCATTATAATTTAAACACATTGATGCTGTATCCTGATGCTAACACTCTTGTTTTAGTAATCTTTAATCATTTTTAACCAACATACATTTTTGTTTTCCATTGTTCTAGAGCTGCAACTGTCCAGCATGTGAAACTCATCCTCTTGTCAACGCCACAACATTTTATAAAAAGATAAAAACATTTGTTTCAAAACTGTCTTCAGCACAGTTAAAGGACAATGATATCTGTGCTTAGCATACCAAATGTACACAGTAGCCATGATGTAAGTAAGCTGTATTTTTTACTTTTTTCCATTTAGTCAAAAATGACTGAAACTGTGTTAATGGCACTAACTTTAATGCTATGTTAATATTTATTAACACACAGACCTACATTATACAAAGATGTTTGTATGCTTTGGTCAAATGTGCTAATTTGATCTGTTATCTTTGTTTTATAAATGATTCTGTATCTATTTTTATACAACATGGGTTTCTTTTGTTTTATTCAGTTTGATGTAGCACATATATATATATATATATATATATAGCTCTGATATAATGTTTCAACTCCTGAACATCTATCTAAGTAACTAGATAACACTGCTTCTTGAGCAAAGCAGTGTTTATTCCAGCCAAAACTAAGCTTAATCTGTGTCTAGGAAAATACTCCAAATCTTTATGCTCTTGTCTATAAAATAGATGATGGTAAAAGCCATGTTCTGCTCGCTATGTTATTCTCTTTGATATAAAGTGAGGTGATGGGTTGAATCACCTACAACAGTGGAGGTGAACGAGCCTTATGTAAGTCAGACTGTTGGAGTGGGATGGTGTGGTCAGAATTTTTTATTTTTTATTTTTAGCAATTTGTGTATTTGCACATTTCCTTTGCTAACGTATTACTCAGAAAAATATAATCTGTGCAGTTATACAAGTTGTAAGTGACCAAATAAATACAGGTGCTGAAAATGAGGCTGCTTTGCAGGGATGCTAGGTGATAAGCTGCATAGCTCTGCAATTTGGAAGAACCTTTCTTTAGAGCTGAATCAATAGGAACCAGATGAGGTGGCTTTGGCTTGTACACAAGTCTGTTCAGCTACCTCAGGAATGTTGTCTCGGGGGCACACCAAGGACCTGCTTGAGGGCTCAAATGGCAAAATGTTGGTCTGGGGCATCCATTAAGAGAAGCTCGAATCTGTAGCCTGGACTGACCTTCTCAGCCGGTTGCTACCATGATCCGAGTTGGGGTCTACACAAATACACAAACCTGATCTTATCCTGAAATAAAAAGTAAATGAGTTAAAAGAAAAGATTAAATAGTGGCGTAATTATTAATGTTACTAAGTGTAAGCTGCATCGGAGTACACTGTATTGAATCATGAAATCTTTGCTATTTGTTGTGTGCCTTTAAAACCTGTATGAAACATTATAGGATATGAAATGTTTCCTCTGTATTGTCTGCATTATGAGAACTACTTTTAACCCTTTTCATTCAAAACTTTAACTTGCCGTAAAGCGCATGGTTTACGGGCGACGAAGTTCAGGACCACATTCCCAGATCACAACTCTGCATAGTGATAGTTAAATTAATATTTAGTGTTGGACACCAACAGTCGCAACACACAACCAACTCACACTGACACTAGCCTAACATGTATATATTTGGACTGTGGGAGGAAACCCATGCAAGCATGGGGAGAAGATGCAAACTCCATAAAGAAATCCCCGAGCCCCAGGATCTTCTTCCTGTGAAGCGGATGTGCTAATCCCTACGCCACTGCACTGCCCATGTTAGCAACAGTTAGTTGAATGTCTGGCAGGTTGTAGCTCCTCACTGCTCATATTCATTAACTTACAATCCACATTAAGGTGTACTCACTTAAACATATTGTCATTCGCTCATCTTACTTTTTCTCATTTTTTTCTATTCATTCCACCAAACTAAACAAAACACAGCCAGCTGCAGTGTGATAAGTGTGTAAGGCTCTGCGGGTGGAATGTCCCAAGTTGGTAACACCTCTCTGTGACCTCATCACTGAGAGTGTAGGTCAAACAAGAGGTGATGATGTCACAGAAAGTGGTGTTACTGCCTCTATCACAGAGGGTGCTGACCATGGGACGCATTGGTGGGATATTGTGAAAAAGAGAGAGGGACAAAGGGCCACGTGGTCTGCCCCCAGTAGAGCATCAGTAAGTGGTCTGTCCATTAATAGTGTACAGTACTGGGGTTTTGTGTATGGTCTGCAAATTATAGTCGTGCATCTTTTTTTTTTTTTTAACATATATATTTATTGCATTATATACACCAGACCATTGTATCAAAGGTGTTTGCACTTTGTTCTATGTCCTTAAAAGCTACATGTTTGTTCTTTACTCCGTTTGGAGTTTATTGAGTCTAATAAAGCATTTATTCACACACTGGCGTCTTTGAGACTCATCTCTGCACTAACATGGCCCTGGCTTTTATCACGAATACAGTTAATGGGTAATAATAATCCTGTAAAAGCGCAGTCTTTTGTCATGCTATGACCTTGAGAAGGAATAATGAATGAATCCTTATACTGACCACAGTGCTAGTGCTTTCTTCAGTTTAACTTAAGTGTTGAATAGTTTCCTAGAACAGCAGGAAGGGGGGGGGGCTGCAGAGGGGGCTATTTTTTATTTTATTTAAATGTGCTTAATGCAATCCAGTATCATTTATACAGGAACTTATATGGGGGAAAAAAGCCACATATTCCAACTCACGAGTTTAAGCACATGAAATGGATATGAAATGATTGGGCAATAATCAACGTTAGGCTGGACGTCAACATTAGCACTGCTTCTAGTCTTTCCAGTGGCTAAGAAATAGAGTTTCATATTTTGTGAAAAGCTTTAGATAAAGAGGATATGACTGCTATTTGAGCAGTGCTTGGGTACTGTAAAAGAGATGCACATAGTTTGAGATGCTTTTCACACCTGCTTTATATTACCCGCAGTATTGGCTTTCACATTTTCATGCAAGTCAATAAGTGCATGCACTGCACTGATCATGATCCATTCTGTTATCATTTATTTAGCATTCATTTATTTATTTGCTGAACTGCTTAACCCTAATTAGGGTTGCGGGGAGGCTGGCGCCCATCTCAGTCGACCCTGGGCAGAGGGCAGAGTACACCCTGGACAGCTCGCCAGGCCATTGCAGGGCAGAAACACGCTGACGGCTGTGCAGCTACTCTTGATGAAAATCAGCAATGGTTGTTGCCCGGCATTTGATAACCCAGTTAGCTGCACTGGTGGATCGTTAATTAATTAACTAATTTATTTATTTTATACTGTATTAATTTCGCAAGAGAAAATCTAACTTTTGAGCACACACACACACACACACACACACATTCGGAGCAGTGGGCTGTCACTCTTTGGGGTGGCTGGAGAGCAGTTTTTGGGTTAGGTGCCTTGCTCAAGGGCACTTCAGCCATGAAGGTGGAGGAAGGGAAGGTGCAGCTCACTCCCCCACCACCACACATTTTTCCTGCCGGTTCAGAAATCGAACCCGCAACATTCCGGTCCCAAAGCCTCTTCTCTAACCATTAGGCCATGGCTGCCCCCATTAGATATTTATTAGCTATATTTATATCTACATAGCTAGTTTTAAGTGTTTGATTGTTCTTCAATTGATATTAACTGTTATTAATCTACAACATATTGTGCATCATTGTATATGGTAAGTTCATAAGGGAGTCTGTCACACACCAAGTATATATCCTCGGTGGAGTCAAAGCCCTCACAGAATCGCTGCATTTACTGTAAACTTACCTTACTTACTGTAAACGGTTACTGTTTTGTTCCCCTATGAAGGCTCTGCCTCCAAAGTACAACGTACCCAGATGAACTCATCCATGTATGCTCAGTGGTTCCAGTTCTAATTCCTCTTCTAATTTGTGCTGGTGACATTTATAATAGTTGGTCGAGAACATACAAAATACAGATTTAACTTTTCAAATGTTTGTTTTAACGAAAAAATACTACATCCTGACATGTTTCCACCCTAGATTGCTAGCTATGAAGCTGTTTAAATCCTCGGCAAAAACTCCTCAGTTCCTCTGCGAAAGGTAAAGTCTAGGTAACGTCTGTTGGGCTTTTACACCCGAGCCTACTGGCTCATTAGGCTGGAGCTTTTCACCAGTTTCTGTAGCGTGAAGCAACTAGGAGTTCAACTCCTCCTCGGTGAGATGCTAGTCCATCGCAGGTTACCTTCCCAGCATTTTTACTGGTACCCATTTATACCGCTGGGTGCACTGAAGCACACTTGTAGTTAAGACCTTGCCCAGGGGTCTTAGTATAGTGGGGGTCTAACGGGGATTCAAACACACAACCTTATGATCATGAGCCCAGCACCCTAAACACTACACCCCCGGCTCCATAGAATTTCTGTTGGGAAAATAAGGTAAGGAACGCAGAGTTGATTAATCAGTTCAGTGATGCAATGGGCAATTAATTGGTTTACTACATGGGAACAGGGTGGTACTGAGGCATAATGGTTAGCATGCCTGCCACATTGGCCCTGCGATGGTCTGCCGAGCTGTTCAGGCTGCAGCCTCCCCGTGACCCTAGTAGGATTAAGCAGTTGAGTGAGTGAGTAAATGGGCACATAAGCAACTAAATGTTATAGCTGATTTTTTTTTATATCGGAGCAAGACGGGGCAGGTCAGGTGAGCGCCACACGCTGTACGAACAGAGAATAAGCCTGCCCTCTAACGGCGTCCTTTAGTTTTAGTATATTACTACCACTATAAATCATAGGAAAGCACACGAAAATGTTTATATTTCCATTTCTAAAGCATGAAAATGTACACATGCATTTTTTTTACTGTTTGAAAAACAGATCCAAGATCTATTCACTGTAGATAAGTGGGTGTGGGGGGCACATTTATCAGAACTTTAAACAGGGCGAGAGTGTGAGCCATAGGAGATACTGCTGTTCTAGAGCTAACAAATAACTTTTGAATTATTAGATAACTCATTTCGTTAATTTAGACCTCTGAGAAAAATCACTGTTTGGATGACTCTTAAGGTTTCGCACCAGGCAGTTCATCGGCTTTATATCAGCTTTCCAAGACTTCATGGCTGAGAGGATTTTTCTGGACTATTGGCTATGCATAGTTTTTTTTTTTTTAGTGCTTTGTTGGCTTCAGTGAAATTTGACCTGTCTGTGATGAAAAACACAATGTTGTTCGGTTCATTTCAATGCTAGCTTTACAGTAAGAGCTGCTCCTCACATAAAGGTAACATTTCCTTACACACTTGTTAAACTCCTTTTATTTCAGGATCTTGTTCTATTCGGAATTTGTCTCGCTGTCTAAACCGCTCTAAAGTAAACAGTAAATTATGATAATTAAGTTTGAACAGAAATGTTCTTGGCACTAATAGCAGTTTTCCACTCATTCACAGAATAAAGTGCTTTTCTAACATTAAAACCATGAAGGCCATATTGTGTAGCTTTCTTTGTATTTTCTAGGATGGCATTCTGTTGAATTTCTAGGATTTCAGCCTCAGTGACCGCAATCTTTTTGAGTGTTTGCCATTTGTTTGCCACTGAAGTATTATCCACTCTGAATAATGATTATTGATCCTGAGATAGCAGACCAATCAGATCGCTCTATTCCCATATAATATGTACTAATGGCTTTTAAACCACAGATAGCAGACCAATCAGATCGCAATAGTTTCCATGTAGAACCCTTCAAAAACTTTAAAAAACCAATTAAAAAGTAATAAGGCTGAGAAGCTGGGCCATCCAGGAAGAGCTTGGAGAACCTCTGCTCCTCAGCGTTAAGAGGAGCCAGTTGAGGCGGCTCGGGCATCTGATTAGAATGCCTCCTGAAAACCTTCCTGGTGTGGTGTTTCGGACATGCACAACCAGGAGACGACCCCGGGGTCGACCCAGAACACGCTGGAGGGACTATGTCTCTCGGTTGGTCTGGGAACGCCTCGGTGTTGCCGCGGAAGAGCTGGAGGAAGTGTCTGGGAAGAGGGACGTCTGGACCTCACTGCTTAGGCTGCTGCCCCGCGACCCGACCCTGGATTAAGCGGAAAATGATGACGACAAAGATGATGATGAGAAAAAAATTTGTGAACAAAACAAAAATTCGACTTGCCAAGTTTTAACTTAAGATTATTAAATGATTAAAGTGAATGAAAAGCTTTTAAAAAACTAACTGGCAAGAAGAAATAAAAAACAAGCCTAGCCTGCCTTAATGTAAAATACATCACCTGACTTAGACTTCAAGTTTGCAGTGTATTTCATAAATTCTTCTGGTGAAATTATTAGTTTTCAAAGCTGATTTGTGTTCACTGTTAAAAGCAGTATGTGAATTAAACTGAACTGGAATTGAATAAAAGTTTGGGAAGCCAAGTCAAATAATAAAAAGTTCATGCTCACTTCTTGGCATCTAATGAAAACAAAGCAAAAATAAACAAACAAACAAACAAACAAACAAACAAACAAATAAATAAATAAAAAAAATTAAGGAAAAAGAAAAAAAAACACCATGAGCTTAAGATGATTTGTTTAGTCTTGTATTTACACACAATTCCATGAATCCAGTTCTCTCTGAACACATCCTGACCACCCACATGTATTGCACACTGTCGGACATATTTTGTAAAAATATATTTACATAGAACATATCTAAGTTGATGGTTTGTTGTCTCGGACACTTATATAAATACATAGTACACAAGCAATGACAAGAATCACACACGTGTATACAAACACTGCTGCTAACTGCTAACTGCTGCTAACGGCTCCAGCCCGGTGGTTCACTCTTAAGAGAAAAACATCTTTAAAAAACAAACAAACAAACAAACAAAAAACCTTTGGTCTTTAGTGTGTATGTAATAACCCAATATGTTAAACTAATAATAATAATAATAATAATAACAAACACTAATAATAACAATAATAATAGTTACTACTAATAATAATACACTCATATTAACTACAAAAAAATGTTAAGAAACTAATATAAACAAACCTATTTCCTAATGACACACATTTATAATACTGCACTCAATGCAGTGAACAGTAAAAAAGTGTGTGTGTGTGTGTGTGTAGATATATATATATATAAAATACATGATAATATATTATAACACACACTGTATATGTACATGCCTTTTTGTTTCTTTTAAACTCTCACATTTTTACCAAACATTATTTTCCATGAAGATGAGCAGGCAGACTTCGGGAAGTAAAGTCCAGTGTGCATATGTCTCGTCTCATGAGTCCACCTTCCCGTATGTCCCCTCAGGAGGTCGGTAGTACTTGGGGAAGGCCATTAGCTGCAGCATGTTAAAAGCATACTTCCTGCATTTTATATTCTTTTGCACGTTCTCAATCCGGCAGCCTTCTCTAATTACAGGGAGATGGAGAGAGGGAGAGATGACAGTGGAGTTATGAGAGCGTGATTGAGAGTAATGCTGATGATGCTGACATTCCTGAGCTGCACAGATTGTAATAACTGCAGTGGAAATAATAATAATAATTTTTTTTATCTTGACGGTGATCTGACTTATAATAGATGTTTTTGACACAAAATATACAGTAGATTATCTTTAGTTAATAATTATCTGAACAAATATTTCTTAAATGTATTACAGTGCTGTCAATTCTTTAATCTGATTGGTCATTTATTTGCTTTACCAGTGAAAGATTTCTGACAGCTCTAACAGTTCATATAAATGCAGCTGTTTTAAGATGTTAGATGATTTTTAGATGATTTCTACAGTAACAACTAATTCACTGGAATATACAGTATATGGAGAAGGGGTTACTATAATACACGCTGCCCGGCCAAAAAAAAAAGTTGCACACTAATATTTTCATAGAGAGCATTTAGCCTTGATCACAGCATGTAATCTCCATGGCATGGTTGGTCCGGTCCAGGCTCAGCAACATTAATGTGGTAATAAAATGAAGTTGGCTGATAATGTGAATGTAGTGAATGAGCAGGTTATCACATCAATGCACTTTTTCTTCCCTGATGACATGGATATAAAATAGGGACTCGAATAATGAAAGTGTGGTTCAGGGAGCACGAGGAATCATTTTCAAATATGTTCTGGCACCCCGGAGTCCTGACCTTAACCCTGTTGAAAGTTTTCGGGGTGTTTTGGAAAAGACTTTATGGCGTGGTTCAGTTTTTCTCTCATCAATTCAAGACGTTGGTGAGAAATGAACCTGACGCTGGATGGAAGTAAATGTTGTGATGTTACTTACATTTGTTAAAACAGTGGCATTACATTTATGTGCTGTATAAATGGTTAAAGGGGGAACAACAACATGTTTGTGTGCGCAACTTTTGTTTTGGCCGGGCAATGTACTATACTATAATTCTGATTATAATAATGAATAAATTATGAAAATGCTGTTATTTAAAGCTGGGGTTTATAATCTGGTAGGCTAAAAAAAAAATTGAAAGAAGCATCTCTTCAGGGTTTCAGCTAAACTCTTCCCTGCCTTTGGAGGTCCATCCCAAGTCATTACCCTCTTTAACGTGAATGCCCTCTGTGCTGGTTTGTGCATGGTAGAGTCACATAACAGGGGGAAATAGAAGCATTTCACTGGATATTTTTCAGTGGACCGCAGGGCAATGATTGGTTGGTGTTTTTACCGGATTTTACTCCTAGTTTAGGAAGTGTAGCACTGTCAGATATGGCATTTGGAGCAAAATATAAGTGTTTATATATATGTGTGTGTGTGTGTGTGTGTGTGTGTGTGTGTGTGTGTGTGTGTATGTTTGTGAGGGGGATAACGTGTTCTTTCTGCAGC